>JBBPBR010001067.1:0-10232 GCA_037974775.1 Cicer pinnatifidum
CCAATAAGTTCATTTGTGTCATTGGATTAACATTTAGGTCATTTTCCTCCTCCCTAGGCATATTCTTGTCCAATTAGGGTTTTTAACCAATCTTGTGCATCCAATAGGTGTGTTTGTGTCATTGGATGATCAATTAGGTCATTTTTGTCCTCCCTATGCTTATTCTTGTCCAATTTGGGTTTTTAACCAATCTTGTGCATCCAATAGGTTTGTTTGTGTCATTGGATGATCTATTAGGTCATTTTCGTCCTCCCTAGGCTTATTCTTGTCCAATTAGGGTTTTTAACCAATCTTGTGCATCTAATAAGTTGAGTTGTGACATTGGATTAACATTTAGGTCATTTTCGTCCTCCCTAGGCTTATTCTTGTCCAATTAGGGTTTTTAACCAATCTTGTGCAACCAATAAGTTCATTTGTGTCATTGGATTAACATTTAGGTCATTTTCGTCCTCCCTAGGCTTATTCTTGTCCAATTAGGGTTTTTAACCAATCTTGTGCAACCAATAAGTTCATTTGTGACATTGGATTAACATTTAGGTCATTTTCGTCCTCCCTAGGATTATTCTTGTCCAATTAGGGTTTTTAACCAATCTTGTGCAACCAATAAGTTCATTTGTGTCATTGGATTAACATTTAGGTCATTTTCGTCCTCCCTAGGCATATTCTTGTCCAATTAGGGTTTTTAACCAATCTTGTGCATCCAATAGGTGTGTTTGTGTCATTGGATGATCAATTAGGTTATTTTCGTCCTCCCTACGCTTATTCTTGTCCAATTAGGGTTTTTAACCAATCTTGTGCATCCAATAGGTGTGTTTGTGTCATTGGATGATCAATTAGGTCATTTTCGTCCTCCCTAGGCTTATTCTTGCCCAATTAGGGTTTTTAACCAATCTTGTGCATCCAATAAGTTGAGTTGTTTCATTGGATTAACATTTAGGTCATTTTCGTCCTCCCTAGGCTTATTCTTGTCCAATTAGGGTTTTTAACCAATCTTGTGCATCCAATAAGTTCATTTGTGTCATTGGATTAACATTTAGGTCATTTTCGTCCTCCCTAGGCATATTCTTGTCCAATTAGGGTTTTTAAGCAATCTTGTGCATCCAATAGGTGTGTTTGTGTCATTGGATGATCAATTTAGGTCATTTTCGATCTCTCTAGGCACATTCTTGTCCAATTAGGGTTTTTAACCAATCTTGTGCATCCAATAGGTGTGTTTGTGTCATTGGATGATCAATTAGGTCATTTTCGTCCTCCCTAGGCTTATTCTTGTCCAATTAGGGTTTTTAACCAATCTTGTGCATCCAATAAGTTTGTTTGTTTCATTGAATTAATATTTAGGTCATTTACGTCCTCCCTAGGCTTATTCTTGTCCAATTAGGGTTTTTAACCAATCTTGTGCATCCAATAGGTGTGTTTGTGTCATTGGATGATCAATTAGGTCATTTTCGTCCTCCCTAGGCATATTCTTGTCCAATTAGGGTTTTTAACCAATCTTGTGCATCCAATAGGTGTGTTTGTGTCATTGGATGATCAATTAGGTCATTTTCGTCCTCCCTAGGCATATTCTTCTCCAATTAGGGTTTTTAACCAATCTTGTGCATCCAATAGGTGTGTTTGTGTCATTGGATGATCAATTAGGTCATTTTCGTCATCCCTAGGCTTATTCTTGCCCAATTAGGGTTTTTAACCAATCTTGTGCATCCAATAAGTTGAGTTGTGTCATTGGATTAACATTTAGGTCATTTTCGTCCTCCCTAGGCTTATTCTTGTCCAATTAGGGTTTTTAACCAATCTTGTGCATCCAATAAGTTCATTTGTGTCATTGGATTAACATTTAGGTCATTTTCGTCCTCCCTAGGCATATTCTTGTGCAATTAGAGTTTTAGACCAATCTTGTGCATCCAATAGGTGTGTTTGTGTCATTGGATGATCAATTAGGTTATTTTCGTCCTCCCTAGCCTTATTCTTGTCCAATTAGGGTTTTTAACTAATCTTGTGCATCCAATAAGTTCATTTGTGTCATTGGATGATCAATTAGGTCATTTTCGTCCTCCCTAGGCATATTCTTGTCCAATTAGGGTTTTTAACCAATCTTGTGCATCCAATAGGTGTGTTTGTGTCATTGGATGATCAATTAGGTCATTTTCGTCCTCCCAATGCATATTCTTGTCCAATTAGGGTTTTTAACGAATCTTGTGCATCCAATAGGTGTGTTTGTGTCATTGGATGATCAATTAGGTCATTTTCGTCCTCCCTAGGCTTATTCTTGTCCAATTAGGGTTTTTAACCAATTTTGTGCATCCAATAAGTTCATTTGTGTCTTTGGATTAACATTTAGGTCATTTTCGTCCTCCCTAGGCATATTCTTGTCCAATTAGGGTTTTTAACCAATCTTGTGCTTCCAAAAGGTGTGTTTGTGTCATTGGATGATCAATTAGGTCATTTTCGTCCTCCCTAGGCTTATTCTTGTCCAATTAGGGTTTTTAACCAATCTTGTGCATTCAATAGGTGTGTTTGTGCCATTGGATGAACAATTAGATCATTTTCGTCCTCCCTAGGTATATTCTTGTCCAATTAGGGTTTTTAACGAATCTTGTGCATCCAATAGGTGTGTTTGTGTCATTGGATGATCAATTAGGTCATTTTCGTCCTCCCTAGGCTTATTCTTGTCCAATTAGGGTTTTTAACCAATCTTGTGCATCCAATAAGTTCATTTGTGTCATTGGATTAACATTTAGGTCATATTCGTCCTTCCTAGGCATATTCTTGTCCAATTAGGGTTTTTAACCAATCTTGTGCATCCAATAGGTGTGTTTGTGTCATTGGATGATCAATTAGGTTATTTTCGTCCTCCCTAGGCTTATTCTTGTCCAATTAGGGTTTTTAACTAATCTTGTGCATCCAATAAGTTCATTTCTGTCATTGGATGATCAATTAGGTCATTTTTGTCCTCCCTAGGCATATTCTTGTCCAATTAGGGTTTTTAACCAATCTTGTGCTTCCAATAAGTGTGTTTGTCTCATTGGATGATCAATTAGGTCATTTTCGTCCTCCCTAGGCTTATTCTTGTTTAATTAGGGTTTTTAACCAATCTTGTGCATCCAATAGGTGTGTTTGTGTCATTGGATGATCAATTAGGTCATTTTCGTTCTCCCTAGGCATATTCTTGTCCAATTAGGGTTTTTAACCAATCTTGTGCATCCAATAGGTGTGTTTGTGTCATTGGATGATCAATTAGGTCATTTTCGTCCTCCCTAGACATATTCTTGTCCAATTAGGGTTTTTAACCAATCTTGTGCATCCAATAGGTGTGTTTGTGTCATTGGATGATCAATTAGGTCATTTTCGTCCTCCCTAGGCTTATTCTTGTCCAATTAGGGTTTTTAACCAATCTTGTGCATCCAATAAGTTCATTTGTGTCATTGGATGACCAATTAGGTCATTTTCGTCCTCCCTAGGCATATTCTTGTCCAATTCGGATTTTTAACCAATCTTGTGAATCCAATAGGTCTGTTTGTGTCATTGGATGATCAATTAGGACATTTTTGTCCTCCCTAGGCTTATTCTTGTCCAATTAGGGTTTTTAACCAATCTTGTGCATCCAATAAGTTTGTTTGTGTCATTGAATTAATATTTAGGTCATTTTCGTCCTCCCTAGGCATATTATTGTCCAATTAAGGTTTTTAACCAATCTTGTGCATCCAATAGGTGTGTTTGTGTCATTGGATGATCAATTAGGTCATTTTCGTCCTCCCTAGGCACATTCTTGTGCAATTAGGGTTTTTAACCAATCTAGTGCATCCAATAGGTTTGTTTGTGTCATTGGATGATCAATTAGGTCATTTTCGTCCTCCCTAGGCTTATTCTTGTCCAATTAGGGTTTTCAACCAATCTTGTGCATCCAATAAGTTGAGTTGTTTCATTGGATTAACATTTAGGTCATTTTCGTCCTCCCTAGGCTTATTCTTGTCCAATTAGGGTTTTTAACCAATCTTGTGCATCCAATAAGTTCATTTGTGTCATTGGATTAACATTTAGGTCATTTTCGTCCTCCCTAGGCATATTCTTGTCCAATTATGGTTTTTAACCAATCTTGTGTATCCAATAGGTGTGTTTGTTTCATTGGATGATCAATTAGGTCATTTTCGTCCTCCGTAGGCTTATTCTTGTCCAATTAGGGTTTTTAACCAATCTTGTGCATCCAATAAGTTCATTTGTGTCATTGGATTAACATTTAGGTCATTTTCGTCCTCCCTAGGCATATTATTGTCCAATTAGGGTTTTTAACCAATCTTGTGCATCCAATAGGTGTGTTTGTGTCATTGGATATTCAATTAGGTTATTTTCGTCCCCCATAGGCTTATTCTTGTCCAATTAGGGTTTTTAACTAATCTTGTACATCCAATAAGTTCATTTGTGTCATTGGATGATCAATTAGGTCATTTTCGTCCCCCCTAGGCATATTCTTGTCCAATTAGGGTTTTTAACCAATCTTGTGCATCCAATAGGTGTGTTTGTGTCATTGGATGATCAATTAGGTCATTTTCGTCCTTTCTATGCTTATTCTTGTCCAATTAGGGTTTTTAACCAATCTTGTGCATCCAATAAGTTCATTTGTGTCATTGGATGATCAATTAGGTAATTTTCGTTCTCCCTAGGCTTATTCTTGTCCAATTAGGGTTTTTAACCAATCTTGTGCATCCAATAGGTGTGTTTGTGTCATTGGATGATCAATTAGGTCATTTTCATCCTACCTAGACTTATTCTTGTCAAATTAGGGTTTTTAATCAATCTTGTGCATCCAATAAGTTTGTTTGTGTCATTGAATTAATATTTAGGTCATTTTCGTCCTCCCTAGGCATATTCTTGTCCAATTAGGGTTTTTAACCAATCTTGTGCATCCAATAGGTGTGTTTGTGTCATTGGATGATCAATTAGGTCATTTTTGTCCTTTCTATGCTTATTCTTGTCCAATTAGGGTTTTTAACCAATCTTGTGCATCCAATAGGTGTGTTTGTGTCATTGGATGATCAATTAGGTCATTTTCGTCCTCCCTAGGCTTATTCTTGTCCAATTAGGGTTTTTAACCGATCTTGTGCATCCAATAGGAGTGTTTGTGTCATTGGATGATCAATTAGGTCTTTTTCGTTCTCCCTAGGCATATTCTTGTCCAATTAGGGTTTTTAACCAATCTTGTGCATCCAATAGGTGTGTTTGTGTCATTGGATGATCAATTAGGTCATTTTCGTCCTCCCTAGGCATATTCTTGTCCAATTAGGGTTTTTAACCAATCTTGTGCATCCAATAGGTGTGTTTGTGTCATTGGATGATCAATTAGGTCATTTTCATCCTCCCTAGGCTTATTCTTGTCCAATTAGGGTTTTTAACCGATCTTGTGCATCCAATAGGTAAGTTTCTGTCATTGGATGATCAATTAGGTCATTTTCGTCCTCCCTAGGCATATTCTTGTCCAATTAGGGTTTTTAACCAATCTTGTGCATCCAATAGGTGTGTTTGTGTCATTGGATGATCAATTAGGTCATTTTCGTCCTCCCTAGGCATATTCTTGTCCAATTAGGGTTTTTAACCAATCTTGTGCATCCAATAGGTGTGTTTGTGGCAATGGATGATCAATTAGGTCATCTTCGTCCTCCCTAGGCTTATTCTTGCCCAATAGGGTTTTTAACCAATCTTGTGCATCCAATAAGTTGAGTTGTGTCATTGGATTAACATTTAGGTCATTTTCGTCCTCCCTAGGCTTATTCTTGTCCAATTAGGGTTTTTAACCAATCTTGTGCATCCAATAGGTCTGTTTGTGTCATTGGATAATCAATTAGGTCATTTTCGTCCTCCCTAGGCTTATTCTTTCCCAATGAGGGTTTTTAACCAATCTTGTGCATCCAATAAGTTGAGTTGTGTCATTAGATTAACATTTAGGTCATTTTCGTCCTCCCTAGGCTTATTCTTGTCCAATTAGGGTTTTTAACCAATCTTGTGCATCCAATAAGTTCATTTGTGTCATTGGATTAACATTTAGGTCATTTTCGTCCTCCCTAGGCATATTCTTGTCCAATTAGAGTTTTAGACCAATCTTGTGCATCCAATAGGTGTGTTTGTGTCATTGGATGATCAATTAGGTTATTTTCGTCCTCCCTAGGCTTATTCTTGTCCAATTAGGGTTTTTAACTAATCTTGTCATCCAATTAGTTCATTTGTGTCATTGGATGATCAATTAGGTCATTTTCGTCCTCCCTAGGCATATTCTTGTCCAATTAGGGTTTTTAACCAATCTTGTGCATCCAATAGGTGTGTTTGTGTCATTGGATGATCAATTAGGTCATTTTCGTCCTCCCTAGGCTTATTCTTGTCCAATTAGGGTTTTTAACCAATCTTGTGCATCCAATAAGTTCATTTGTGTCATTGGATTAACATAATGTCATTTTCGTCATCCCTAGGCATATTCTTGTCCAATTAGGGTTTTTAACCAATCTTGTGCATCCAATAGGTGTGTTTGTGTCATTGGATGATCAATTAGGTCATTTTCGTCCTCCCTAGGCATATTCTTGTCCAATTAGGGTTTTTAACCAATCTTGTGCATCCAATAGGTGTGTTTGTGTCATTGGATGATCAATTAGGTCATTTTCGTCCTCCCTAGGCTTATTCTTGTCCAATTAGGGTTTTTAACCAATCTTGTGCATCCAATAGGTGTGTTTGTGTCATTGGATGATCAATTAGGTCATTTTCGTCCTCCCTAGGCTTATTCTCTTCCAATTAGGGTTTTTAACCAATCTTGTGCATCCAATAAGTTTGTTTGTGTCATTGAATTAATATTTAGGTCATTTTCGTCCTCCCTAGGCATATTCTTGTCCAATTAGGGTTTTTAACCAATCTTGTGCATCCAATAGGTGTGTTTGTGTCATTGGATGATCAATTAGGTCATTTTCGTCCTCCCTAGGCTTATTCTTGTCCAATTAGGGTTTTTAACCAATCTTGTGCATCCAATATGTGTGTTTGTGTCATTGGATTAACATTTAGGTCATTTTCGTCCTCCCTAGGCTTATTCTTGTCCAATTAGGGTTTTGAACCAATCTTGTGCATCCAATAAGTTTGTTTGTGTCATTGAATTAATATTTAGGTCATTTTCGTCCTCCCTAGGCATATTCTTGTCCAATTAGGGTTTTTAACCAATCTTGTGCATCCAATAGGTGTGTTTGTGTCATTGGATGATCAATTAGGTCATTTTCGTCGTCCCTAGGCTTAGTCTTGTCCAATTAGGGTTTTTAACCAATCTTGTGCATCCAATAACTTTGTTTGTGTCATTGAATTAATATTTAGGTCATTTTCCTCCTCCCTAGGCATATTCTTGTCCAATTAGGGTTTTTAACCAATCTTGTGCATCCAATAGGTGTGTTTGTGTCATTGGATGATCAATTAGGTCATTTTCGTCCTCCCTAGGCTTATTCTTTTCCAATTAGGGTTTTTAACCAATCTTGTGCATCCAATAAGTTGAGTTGTGTCATTGGATTAACATTTTTGTCATTTTCGTTCTCCCTAAGCTTATTCTTGTCCAATTAGTGTTTTTAACCAATCTTGTGCATCCAATAAGTTCATTTGTGTTATTGGATTAACATTTAGGTCATATTCGTCCTCCCTAGGCATATTCTTGTCCAATTAGGGTTTTTATCCAATCTTGTGCATCCAATAGGTGTGTTTGTGTCATTGGATGATCAATTAGGTCATTTTCGTCCTCCCTAGGCATATTCTTGTCTAGTTAGGGTTTTTAACCAATCTTGTGCATCCAATAGGTGTGTTTGTGTCATTGGATGATCAATTAGGTCATTTTCGTCCTCCCTAGGCATATTCTTGTCCAATTAGGGTTTTTAGCCAATCTTGTGCATCCAATAGGTGTGTTTGTGTCATTGGATGATCAATTAGGTCATTTTCGTCCTCCCTAGGCATATTCTTATCCAATTAGGGTTTTTAACCAATCTTGTGCATCCGATAAGATTGTTTGTGTCATTGAATTAATATTTAGGTCATTTTCGTCCTCCCAAGGCATATTCTTGTCCAATTAGGGTTTTTAACCAATCTTGTGCATCCAATAGGTGTGTTTGTGTCATTGGATGATCAATTAGGTAATTTTCGTCATCCCTAGGCTTATTCTTGTCCAATTAGGGTTTTTAACCAATCTTGTGCATCCAATAGGTGTGTTTGTGTCATTGGATGATCAATTAGGTAATTTTCGTCCTCCCTAGGCTTATTCTTGTCCAATTAGGGTTTTTAACCAATCTTGTGCATCTAATAGGTGTGTTTGTGTCATTGGATGATCAATTAAGTCATTTTCGTCCTCCCTAGGCTTATTCTTGTCCAATTAGGGTTTTTAACCAATCTTGTGCATCTGATAAGTTTGTTTGTGTCATTGAATTAATATTTAGGTCATTTTCGTCCTCCCTAGGCATATTCTTGTCCAATTAGGATTTTTAACCAATCTTGTGCTTCCAATAGGTGTGTTTGTGTCATTGGATGATCAATTAGGTCATTTTCGTCCTCCCTAGGCTTATTCTTGTCCTATTAAGGTTTTTAACCAATCTTGTGCATCCGATAAGTTTGTTTGTGTCAATGAATTAATATTTAGGTCATTTTTGTCCCCCCTAGGCATACTCTTGTCCAATTAGGGTTTTTAACCAATCTTGTGCATCCAATAGGTGTGTTTGTGTCATTGGATGATCAATTAGGTCATTTTCGTCCTCCCTAGGCTTATTCTTGCCCAATTAGGGTTTTTAACCAATCTTGTGCATCCAATAAGTTGAGTTGTGTCATTGGATTAACATTTAGGTCATTTTGTCCTCCCTAGGCTTATTCTTGTCCAATTAGGGTTTTTAACCAATCTTGTGCATCCAATAAGTTCATTTGTGTCATTGGATTAACATTTAGGTCATTTTTGTCCTCCCTAGGCATATTCTTCTCCAATTATAGTTTTAGACCAATCTTGTGCATCTAATAGGTGTGTTTGTGTCATTGGATGATCAATTAGGTTATTTTCGTCCTCCCTAGGCTTATTCTTGTCCAATTAGGGTTTTTAACTAATCTTGTGCATCCAATAAGTTCATTTGTGTCATTGGATGATCAATTAGGTCATTTTCGTCCTCCCTAGGCATATTCTTGTCCAATTAGGGTTTTTAACCAATCTTGTGCATCCAATAGGTGTGTTTGTGTCATTTGATGATCAATTAGGTCATTTTCGTCCTCCCTAGGCATATTCTTGTCCAATTAGGGTTTTTAACGAATCTTGTGCATCCAATAGGTGTGTTTGTGTCATTGGATGATCAATTAGGTCATTTTCGTCCTCCCTAGGCTTATTCTTGTCCAATTAGGGTTTTTAACCAATGTTGTGCATCCAATAGGTGTGTTTGTGTCATTGGATTATCAATTAGGTCATTTTCGTCCTCCCTAGGCATATTCTTGTCCAATTAGGGTTTTTAACCAATCTTGTGCATCCAATAGGTGTGTTTGTGTCATTGGATGATAAATTAGGTCATTTTCATCCTCCCTAGGCTTATTCTTGTCCAATTATGGTTTTTAACCAATCTTGTGCATCCAATAAGTTTGTTTGTGTCATTGAATTAATATTTAGGTCATTTTCGTCCTCCCTAGGCATATTCTTGTCCAATTAGGGTTTTTAACCAATCTTGTGCATCCAATAGGTGTGTTTGTGTCATTGGATGATCAATTAGGTCATTTTCGTCCTCCCTAGGCTTATTCTTGTCCAATTAGGGTTTTTAACCAATCTTGTGCATCGAATTACTTTGTTTGTGTCATTGAATTAATATTTAAGTCATTTTCGTCCTCCCTAGGCATATTCTTGTCCAATTAGGGTTTTTAACCAATCTTGTGCATCCAATAGGTGTGTTTGTGTCATTGGATGATCAATTAGGTCATTTTTGTCCTCCCTAGGCTTATTCTTGTCCAATTAGGGTTTTTAACCAATCTTGTGCATCCAATAGGTGTGTTTGTGTCATTGGATGATCTATTAGGTCATTTTCGTCCTCCCTAGGCTTATTCTTGTCCAATTAGGGTTTTTAACCAATCTTGTGTATCTAATAAGTTGAGTTGTGACATTGGATTAACATTTAGGTCATTTTCGTCCTCCCTAGGCTTATTCTTGTCCAATTAGGGTTTTTAACCAATCTTGTGCAACCAATAAGTTCATTTGTGACAATGGATTAACATTT
>JBBPBR010001067.1:10242-39335 GCA_037974775.1 Cicer pinnatifidum
TCATTGAATTAATATTTAGGTCATTTACGTCCTCCCTAGGCTTATTCTTGTCCAATTAGGGTTTTTAACCAATCTTGTGCATCCAATAGGTGTGTTTGTGTCATTGGATGATCAATCAGGTCATTTTCGTGCTCCCTAGGCATATTCTTGTCCAATTAGGGTTTTTAACGAATCTTGTGCATCCAATAGGTGTGTTTGTGTCATTGGATGATCAATTAGGTCATTTTCGTCCTCCCTAGGCTTATTCTTGTCCAATTAGGGTTTTTAACCAATCTTGTGCATCCAATAGGTGTGTTTATGTCATTGGATGATCAATTAGGTCATTGTCGTCCTCCCTAGGCATATTCTTGTCCAAGTAGGGTTTTTAGCCAATCTGGTGCATCCAATAAGTTTGTTTGTGTCATTGATTTAATATTTAGGTCATTTTCGTCCTCCCTAGGCATATTCTTGTCCAGTTAGGGTTCTTAACCAATCTTGTGCATCCAATAGGTGTGTTTGTGTCATTGGATGATCAATTAGGTCATTTTCGTCCTCCCTAGGCTTATTCTTGTCCAATTAGGGTTTTTGACCAATCTTGTGCATCCAATAAATTGAGTTGTGTCATTGGATTAACATTTAGGTCATTTTCGTCCTCCCTAGGCTTATTCTTGTCCAATTAGGGTTTGTAACCAATCTTGTGCATCCAATAGGTGTGTTTGTGTCATTGGATGATCAATTAGGTCATTTTCGTCCTCCATAGGCTTATTCTTGTCCAATTAGGGTTTTTAACCAATCTTGTGCATCCAATAAGTTGACTTGTGTCATTGGATTAACATTTAGGTCATTTTCGTCCTCCCTAGGCTTATTCTTGTCCAATTAGGGTTTTTAACCAATCTTGTGCATCCAATAGGTGTGTTTGTGTCATTGGATGATCTATTAGGTCATTTTCGTCCTCCCTAGGCTTATTCTTGTCCAATTAGGGTTTTTAACCAATCTTGTGCATCTAATAAGTTGAGTTGTGACATTGGATTAACATTTAGGTCATTTTCGTCCTCCCTAGGCTTATTCTTGTCCAATTAGGGTTTTTAACCAATCTTGTGCAACCAATAAGTTCATTTGTGACAATGGATTAACATTTAGGTCATTTTCGTCCTCCCTAGGCTTATTCTTGTCCAATTAGGGTTTTTAACCAATCTTGTGCAACCAATAAGTTCATTTGTGTCATTGGATTAACATTTAGGTCATTTTCGTCCTCCCTAGGCATATTCTTGTCCAATTAGGGTTTTTAACCAATCTTGTGCATCCAATAGGTGTGTTTGTGTCATTGGATGATCAATTAGGTTATTTTCGTCCTCCCTAGGCTTATTCTTGTCCAATTAGGGTTTTTAACCAATCTTGTGCATCCGATAAGTTTGTTTGTGTAATTGAATTAATATTTAGGTCATTTTCGTCCTCCCTAGGCATATTCTTGTCCAATTATGGTTTTTAACCAATCTTGTGCATCCAATAAGCGGGTTTGTGTCATTGGATGATCAATTAGGTCATTTACATCCTCCCTAGGCTTATTCTTGTCCAATTAGGGTTTTTAACCAATCTTGTGCATCCAATAACTTTGTTTGTGTCATTGAATTAATATTTAGGTCATTTTCGACCTCCCTAGGCATATTCTTGTCCAATTAGGGTTTTTAAACATTCTTGTGCATCCAATAGGTGTGTTTGTGTCATTGGATGATCAATTAGATCATTTTCGTCATCCCTAGGCTTATTCCTGTCAAATTAGGATTTTTAACCAATCTTGTGCATCCAATAGGTGTGTTTGTTTCATTGGATGATCAATTAGGTCATTTTCGTCCTCCCTAGGCTTATTCTTGTCCAATTAGGGTTTTTAACCAATCTTGTGCATCCAATAAGTTGAGTTGTGACATTGGATTAACATTTAGGTCATTTTCGTCCTCCCTAGGCTTATTCTTGTCCAATTAGGGTTTTAAACAAATCTTGTGCATCCAATAAGTTCATTTGTGTCATTGGATTAACATTTAGGTCATTTTCGTCCTCCCTAGGCGTATTCTTGTCCAATTAGGGTTTTTAACCAATCTTGTGCATCCAATAGGTGTGTTTGTGTCATTGGATGATCAATTAGGTCATTTTCGTCCTCCCTTGGCTTATTCTTGTCCAATAAGGGTTTTTAACCGATATTGTGCATCCAATAGGTGTGTTTGTGTCATTGGATGATCTATTAGGTCATTTTCGTCCTCCCTAGACTTATTCTTGTCCAATTAGGGTTTTTAACCAATCTTGTGCATCCAATAAGTTGAGTTGTGTCATTGGATTAACATTTAGGTCATTTTCGTCCTCCCTAGGCTTATTCTTGTCCAATTAGGGTTTTTAACCAATCTTGTGCATCCAATAGGTGTGTTTGTGTCATTGGATGATCAATTAGGTCATTTTCGTCCTCCCTAGGCTTATTCTTGTCCAATTAGGGTTTTTAACCAATCTTGTGCATCCAATAGGTGTGTTTGTGTCATTGGATTATCAATTAGGTCATTTTCGACCTCCCTATGCATATACTTGTCCAATTAGGGTTTTTAACCAATCTTTTGCATCCAATAGGTGTGTTTGTGTCATTGGATGATCAATTAGGTGATTTTTGTCCTCCCTAGGCATATTCTTGTCCACTTAGGGTTTTTAACCAATCTTGTGCATCCAATAATTGTGTTTGTGTCATTGGATGATCAATTAGGTCACTTTCGTCCTCCCTAGGCTTATTCTTGTCCAATTAGGGTTTTTAACCAATCTTGTGCATCCAATAGGTGTGTTTGTGTCATTGGATGATCAATTAGGTCATTTTCGTCCTCCCTAGGCATATTCTTGTCCAATTAGGGTTTTTAACCAATCTTGTGCATCCAATAATTGTGTTTGTGTCATTGGATGATCAATTAGGTCACTTTCGTCCTCCCTAGGCTTATTCTTGTCCAATTAGGGTTTTTAACCAATCTTGTGCATCCAATAGGTGTGTTTGTGTCATTGGATGATCAATTAGGTGCTTTTTTTCCTCCCTAGGCATATTCTTGTCCAATTAGGGTTTTTAACCAATCTTGTGCATCCAATAATTGTGTTTGTGTCATCGGATGATCAATTAGGTCACTTTCGTCCTCCCTAGGCTTATTCTTGTCCAATTAGGGTTTTTAACCAATCTTGTGCATCCAATAGGTGTGTTTGTGTCATTGGATGATCAATTAGGTCATTTTCGTCCTCCCTAGGCATATTCTTGTCCAATTAGGGTTTTTAACCAATCTTGTGCATCCGATAAGTTTGTTTGTGTCATTGAATTAATATTTAGGTCGTTTTCGTCCTCCCTAGGCATATTCTTGTCCAATTAGGGTTTTTAACCAATCTTGTGCATCCAATAGGTGTGTTTGTGTCATTGGATGATCAATTAGGTCATTTTCGTCCTCCCTAGGCTTATTCTTGTCCAATTAGGGTTTTTAACCAATCTTGGGCATCCAATAACTTTGTTTGTGTCATTAAATTAATATTTAGGTCATTTTCGTCCTCCCTAGGCATATTCTTGTCCAATTAGGGTTTTTAACCAATCTTGTGCATCCAATAGGTGTGTTTGTGTCATTGGATGATCAATTAGGTCATTTTCGTCCTCCCTAGGCATATTCTTGTCCAATTAGGGTTTTTAACCAATCTTGTGCATCCAATAGGTGTGTTTGTGTCATTGGATGATCAATTAGGTCATTTACGTCCTCCCTAGGCCTATTCTTGTCAAATTAGGGTTTTTAACCAATCTTGTGCATCCAATAACTTTGTTTGTGTAATTGAATTAATATTTAGGTCATTTTCGTCCTCCCTAGGCATATTCTTGTCCAATTAGGGTTTTTAACCAATCTTGTGCATCCAATAGGTGTGTTTGTGTCATTGGATGATCAATTAGGTCATTTTCGTCCTCCCTAGGCATATTCTTGTCCAATTAGGGTTTTTAACCAATCTTGTGCATCCAATAGGTGTGTTTGTGTCATTGGATGATCAATTAGGTCATTTTCGTCCTCCCTAGGCTTATTCTTGTCCAATTAGGGTTTTTAACCAATCTTGTGCATCCAATACGTTCATTTGTGTCATTGGATTAACATTTTGGTCATTTTCGTCCTCCCTAGGCATATTCTTGCTCATTTAGAGTTTTAGACCAATCTTGTGCATCCAATAGGTGTGTTTGTGTCATTGGATGATCAATTAGGTAATTTTCGTCCTCCCAAAGCTTATTCTTGTCCAATTAGGGTTTTTAACTAATCTTGTGCATCCAATAAGTTCATTTGTGTCATTGGATGATCAATTAGGTCATTTTCGTCCTCCCTAGGCATATTCTTGTCCAATTAGGGTTTTTAACCAATCTTGTGCATCCAATAGGTGTGTTTGTGTCATTGGATGATCAATTAGGTCATTTTCGTCCTCCCTAGGCTTATTCTTGTCCAATTAGGGTTTTTAACCAATCTTGTGCATCCAATAAGTTCATTTGTGTCATTGGATGATCAATTAGGTCATTTTCGTCCTTCCTAGGCATATTCTTGTCCAATTATGGTTTTTAACCAATCTTGTGCATCCAATAGGTGTGTTTGTGTCATTGGATGATCAATCAGGTCATTTTCATCCTCCCAAGGCTTATTCTTGTCCAATTAGGGTTTTTCACCAATCTTGTGCATCCAATAAGTTCATTTGTGTCATTGGATTAACATTTAGGTCATTTTCGTCCTCCCTAGGCATATTCTTGTCCAATTAGGGTTTTTAACCAATCTTGTGCATCCAATAGGTGTGTTTGTGTCATTGGATGATCAATTAGGTCATTTTCGTCCTCCCTAGGCTTATTCTTGTCCAATTAGGGTTTTTAACCAATCTTGTGCATCCAATAAGTTCATTTGTGTCATTGGATGATCAATTAGGCCATTTTCGTCCTTCCTAGGCATATTCTTGTCCAATTAGGGTTTTTAACCAATCTTGTGCATCCAATAGGTGTGTTTGTGTCATTGGATGATCAATTAGGTCATTTTCGTCCTCCCTAGGCATATTCTTGTCCAATTAGGGTTTTTAACCAATCTTGTGCATCCAATAGGTGTGTTTGTGTCATTGGATGATCAATTAGGTCATTTTCGTCCTCCCTAGGCTTATTCTTGTCCAATTAGGGTTTTTAACCAATCTTGTGCATCGAATTACTTTGTTTGTGTCATTGAATTAATATTTAAGTCATTTTCGTCCTCCCTAGGCATATTCTTGTCCAATTAGGGTTTTTAACCAATCTTGTGCATCCAATAGGTGTGTTTGTGTCATTGGATGATCAATTAGGTCATTTTTGTCCTCCCTAGGCTTATTCTTGTCCAATTAGGGTTTTTAACCAATCTTGTGCATCCAATAGGTGTGTTTGTGTCATTGGATGATCTATTAGGTCATTTTCGTCCTCCCTAGGCTTATTCTTGTCCAATTAGGGTTTTTAACCAATCTTATGCATCTAATAAGTTGAGTTGTGACATTGGATTAACATTTAGGTCTTTTTCGTCCTCCCTAGGCTTATTCTTGTCCAATTAGGGTTTTTAACCAATCTTGTGCAACCAATAAGTTCATTTGTGTCATTGGATTAACATTTAGGTCATTTTCGTCCTCCCTAGGCTTATTCTTGTCCAATTAGGGTTTTTAACCAATCTTGTGCATCCAATAGGTGTGTTTGTGTCATTGGATGATCAATTAGGTTATTTTCGTCCTCCCTAGGCTTATTCTTGTCCAATTAGGGTTTTTAACTAATCTTGTGCATCCAATAGGAGTGTTTGTGTCATTGGATGATCAATTAGGTCATTTTCGTCCTCCCTAGGCATATTCTTGTCCAATTAGGGTTTTTAACCAATCTTGTGCATCCAATAGGTGTGTTTGTATCATTGGATGATAAATTAGGTCATTTTCGTCCTCCCTAGGCATATTCTTGTCCAATTAGGGTTTTTAACCAATCTTGTGCATCCAATAAGATTGTTTGTTTCATTGAATTAATATTTAGGTCATTTACGTCCTCCCTAGGCTTATTCTTGTCCAATTAGGGTTTTTTACCAATCTTGTGCATCCAATAGGTGTGTTTGTGTCATTGGATGATCAATTAGGTCATTTTTGTCCTCCCTAGGCTTATTCTTGTCCAATTAGGGTTTTTAACCAATCTTGTGCATCCAATAGGTGTGTTTGTGTCATTGGATGATCTATTAGGTCATTTTCGTCCTCCCTAGGCTTATTCTTGTCCAATTAGGGTTTTTAACCAATCTTGTGCATCTAATAAGTTGAGTTGTGACATTGGATTAACATTTAGGTCATTTTCGTCCTCCCTAGGCTTATTCTTGTCCAATTAGGGTTTTTAACCAATCTTGTGCAACCAATAAGTTCATTTGTGACAATGGATTAACATTTGTTGGTACCAGTAACCTCTGTTAAATGAAAATTATGCGGAAGATTATCTATTTTTTGAGATATGCGCAGCAGTTTAACAAATCGTACATTTATTAAACACAGCATCAGAATAAGGTCCCAAAACTACAATACAAATGAATGCACAAAGTATATGGATCAAAGAATATATTGAGAGATGCACCAGTTACGTTTATTGTTCAAGATATTGATTCACTTACAATCATGCTGGACACAGTCTTTCATGTAGTATCAAAGTATGCAGAAAGATATTCAAGCATTCAATCAATATGAGACAAATACACACTGCAGAAATTAAAAAGAGATAAGGGTAAGAAAGATTGTACGCAGTGATTTATACTGGTTCAGCCGTTGTTGAACGACCTACATCCAGTCCCAAGATCAAATCCAATCTTGGCCTTTCCAATAGAATATCTCAGAATCCGTTTACAGATGTTCTAGCTCCTCGCCTATCAATCTAAAACGATTCTTTCTATTCTATTCTTATCTCCCTGAATCCCAGAGTTTATCTCCCATAAACTCTTCCAAGATTACAGTCAAGTTTCTTCTTGATGAGACCTCTCAATCACAGAAGATAACTACCAGTTAAGACTGGATTTCTCAATGTTATTTGTTTTAAGAATTTGTTTACAGATGTATCTAATCAGAAATTACACAGAAATTTCTTCAACAGTTTTCTTCTCTAAAGTTGTTTCTCCAGCAATCTTTCTCAGTTCTTGTGGATCATGAAAGATGAATCTTCATAACTGAAAAAGTAATGTTCAAAGTTATTTCACAGTGAGAAACAAAGATGTCAGAAAGTTATGTGTATGTTGTTGTGTATTTTGAGAAGATACTGAAAAACAGTTTATATAGTTTCAGGAAAAACAACATATGAATCGATTTATCCAATCGATTCATTAAACTCATAATGCTGGTTAATCGATTTCTTCAATCGATTTCGCGAGTCTTGTTTTTCTTGAATCTTGAAACTGTACATACTAATCGATTTGCTCAATCGATTATTTTAAGTAGTTCTTCAAACTTTGATGACAGTATATGATTAAATCGATTTGCAGAATCGACTTGATGTGTTTTGTTCAAACAACGAGATCAAAACCATCGATGTGCTTAATCGATTTAACCATTCAGTCATCTCTGTTTATAAAACTTTTATGTCAATCGATTGTGCCAATCGATTGTGGATCTTAAGTCTGAAGAACTTTTCATCAGTTGGGTTATTCAATCGATTTACCAAGTCGATTGATACCAACTTTTATTACACAGATGAATATAAACAGATTGTAGTAATCGATTGTGTATGTTCCAGGCCTGAGTTATTTTTAGACTTGTTTTAGTAAATCGATTGGCCTAATCGATTTAGTAAACAGGTTTGGCTCTGGGACATTACCAATCGATTGTTTCAATCGGTGTAGACAAAAAACACAATTAAAGAAGTGATTATTTCAATCGATTTTCCAAATCGATTGCCTGCAAAACGTGCTACTGACTTGCACATTTTAATTTCAGTAAGAATGTCAATCGATTTGTCTAATCGATTTAAACAATCAGTTTAGTCTTGGTGATTCACTCAATCGATGTGCCTAATCGATTTGTGGCAAACTGGCTCTCTGACTTGTACAATTTATTTTCCAATATGTGTACCAATCGATTTGGAGAATCGATTGATAGCCCGTTTGTTTTCTTTAAGGATGTACAAATCGATTGTGCTAATCGATTGGGTAACACCAAACTTTGTAAACTTATTCAACCCTGTTATAGAATCGATTGTACTAATCGATGTGCTCATGGATCTTCAAGATTTTGTTGATTCCTTGAGTTCCAAGCAATTGTCTCGAGTATGTAGGATTGAATTTGTTGTTCCTGAAATTTTTCTCAGTTGACAATGTTAGATGTATTTCAAATTGGATGCTTGTCAATAACATCAAAAACGAACATATGTCTAACAACATTTAGGTCATTTTCGTCCTCCCTAGGCTTATTCTTGTCCAATTAGGGTTTTTAACCAATCTTGTGCAACCAATAAGTTCATTTGTGTCATTGGATTAACATTTAGGTCATTTTCGTCCTCCCTAGGCATATTCTTGTCCAATTAGGGTTTTTAACCAATCTTGTGCATCCAATAGGTGTGTTTGTGTCATTGGATGATCAATTAGGTTATTTTCGTCCTCCCTACGCTTATTCTTGTCCAATTAGGGTTTTTAACCAATCTTGTGCATCCAATAGGTGTGTTTGTGTCATTGGATGATCAATTAGGTCATTTTCGTCCTCCCTAGGCATATTCTTGTCCAATTAGGGTTTTTAACCAATCTTGTGCATGCAATAGGTGTTTTTGTGTCATTGGATGATCAATTAGGTCATTTTCGTCCTACCTAGGCATATTCTTGTCCAATTAGGGTTTTTAACCAATCTTGTGCATCCAATACGTTCATTTGTGTCATTGGATTAACATTTAGGTCATTTTCGTCCTCCCTAGGCATATTCTTGTCCAATTAGGGTTTTTAACCAATCTTGTGCATCCAATAGGTGTGTTTGTGTCTTTGGATGATCAATTAGGTCATTTTCGTCCTCCCTAGGCATATTCTTGTCCAATTAGGGATTTTAACCAATCTTGTGCTTCCAATAGGTGAGTTTGTGTCATTGGATGATCAATTAGGTCATTTTCGTCCTCCCTAGGCTTATTCTTGTCCAATTAGGGTTTTTAACCAATCTTGTGCATCCGATAAGTTTGTTTGTGTCATTGAATTAATATTTAGGTCATTTTCGTCCTCCCTAGGCATATTCTTGTCCAATTAGGGTTTTTAACCAATCTTGTGCATCCTATAAGTTCATTTGTGTCATTGGATTAACATTTAGGTTATTTTCGTCCTCCCTAGGCATATTCTTGTCCAATTAGGGTTTTTAACCAATCTTGTGCATCCAATAGGTGTGTTTGTGTCATTGGATGATCAATTAGGTCATTTTCGTCCTCCCTAGGCATATTCTTGTCCAATTAGGGTTTTTAACCAATCTTGTGAATCCAATAGGTGTGTTTGTGTCATTTGATGATCAATTAGGTCATTTTCGTCCTCCTTCGGCTTATTCTTGTCCAATTAGGGTTTTTAACCAATCTTGTGCATCCAATAGGTGTGTTTGTGGCAATGAATGATCAATTAGGTCATTTTCGTCCTCCCTAGGCTTATTCTTGTCCAATTAGGGTTTTTAACCAATCTTGTGCATCCAATAGGTGTGTTTGTGTCATTGGATGATCAATTAGGTCATTTTCGTCCTCCCTAGGCTTATTCTTGTCCAATTAGGGTTTTTAACCGATCTTGTGCATCCAATAGGTGTGTTTGTGTCATTGGATGATCAATTAGGTCATTTTTGTCCTCCCTAGGCTTATTCTTGTCCAATTAGGGTTTTTAACCAATCTTGTGCATCCAATAAGTTCGTTTGTGTCATTGGATGATCAATTAGGTCATTTTCGTCCTCCCTAGGCATATTCTTGTCCAACTAGGGTTTTTAACCAATCTTGTGCATCCAATAGATGTGTTTGTGTCTTTGGATGATCAATTAGGTCATTTTCGTCCTCCCTAGGCTTATTCTTGTCCAATTAGGGTATTTAACCAATCTTGTGCATCCAATAGGGGTGTTTGTGTCATTGGATGATCAATTAGGTATTTTCGTCCACTATAGGCTTATTCTTGTCCAATTAGGGTTTTTAACCAATCTTGTGCATCCAATAAGTTTGTTTATGTCATTGAATTAATATTTAGGTCATTTTCGTCCTCCCTAGGCATTTTCTGGTCCAATTAGGGTTTTTAACCAATCTTGTGCATCCAATAGGTGTGTTTGTGTCATTGGATGATCAATTAGGTCATTTTCATCCTCCCTACCCTTTTTCTTGTCCAATTAGGGTTTTTAATCAATCTTGTGCATCCAATAAGTTCATTTGTGTCATTGGATTAACATTTAGGTCATTTTCGTCCTCCCTAGGCATATTCTTGTCCAATTAGGGTTTTTAACCAATCTTGTGCTTCCAATAGGTGTGTTTGTGTCATTGGATGATCAATTAGGTCATTTTCGTCCTCCCTAGGCTTATTCTTGTCCAATTAGGGTTTTTAACCAATCTTGTGCATCCAATAAGTTCATTTGTGTCATTGGATGATCAATTAGGTCATTTTCGTCCTCCCTAGGTATATTCTTGTCCAACTAGGGTTTTTAACCAATCTTGTGCATCCAATAGATGTGTTTGTGTCTTTGGATGATCAATTAGGTTATTTTCGTCCTCCCAAGGCTTATTCTTGTCCAATTAGGGTTTTTAACCAATCTTGTGCATCCAATAGGTGTGTTTGTGTCATTGGATGATCAATTAGGTCATTTTCGTCCTCCCTAGGCATATTCTTGTCCAATTAGGGTTTTTAACCAATCTTGTGCATCCAATAAGATTGTTTGTTTCATTGAATTAATATTTAGGTCATTTACGTCCTCCCTAGGCATATTCTTGTCCAATTAGGGTTTTTAACCAATCTTGTGCATCCAATAGGTGTGTTTGTGTCATTGGATGATCAATCAGGTCATTTTCGTGCTCCCTAGGCATATTCTTGTCCAATTAGGGTTTTTAACGAATCTTGTGCATCCAATAGGTGTGTTTGTGTCATTGGATGATCAATTAGGTCATTTTCGTCCTCCCTAGGCTTATTCTTGTCCAATTAGGGTTTTTAACCAATCTTGTGCAACCAATAAGTTCATTTGTGTCATTGGATTAACATTTAGGTCATTTTCCTCCTCCCTAGTCATATTCTTGTCCAATTAGAGTTTTTAACCAATCTTGTGCATCCAATAGGTGTGTTTGTGTCATTGGATGATCAATTAGGTTATTTTCGTCCTCCCTAGGCTTATTCTTGTCCAATTAGGGTTTTTAACTAATCTTGTGCATCCAATAGGTGTGTTTGTGTCATTGGATGATCAATTAGGTCATTTTCGTCCTCCCTAGGCATATTCTTGTCCAATTAGGGTTTTTAACCAATCTTGTGCATCCAATAGGTGTATTTGTGTCATTGGATGATCAATTAGGTTATTTTCGTCCTCCCTAGGCTTATTCTTGTCCAATTAGGGTTTTTAACCAATCTTGTGCATCCAATAGGTGTGTTTGTGTCATTGGATGATCAATTAGGTCATTTTCGTCCTCCCTAGGCATATTCTTGTCCAATTAGGGTTAGTAACCAATCTTGTGCATCCAATAAGTTTGTCTGTTTCATTGAATTAATATTTAGGTAATTTTCGTCCTCCCTAGGCATATTCTTGTTCAATTAGGGTTTTTTAACCAATCTTGTGCATCCAATCGGTGTGTTTGTGTCATTGGATGATCAATTATGTCATTTTCGTCCTCCATAGGCTTATTCTTGTCCAATTAGGGTTTTTAACCAATCTTGTGCATCCAATAGGTGTGTTTGTGTCATTGGATGATCAATTAGGTCATTTTCGTCCTCCCTAGGCTTATTCCTGTCCAATTAGGGTTTTTAACCAATCTTGTGCATCCAATAAGTTTGTTTGTGTCATTGAATTAATATTTAGGTCATTTTCGTCCTCCCTAGGCATATTCTTGTCCAATTAGAGTTTTTAACCAATCTTGTGCATCCAATAGGTGTGTTTGTGTCATTGGATGATCACTTAGGTCATTTTCGTCCTCCCTAGGCTTATTCTTGTCCAATTAGGGTTTTTAACCAATCTTGTGCATCCAATAAGTTTGTTTGTGTCATTGAATTAATATTTAGGTCATTTTCGTCCTCCCTAGGCATATTCTTGTCCAATTAGGGTTTTTAACCAATCTTGTGCATCCAATAAGTTCATTTGTGTCATTGGATTAACATTTAGGCCATTTTCGTCCGCCCTAGTCATATTCTTGTCCAATTAGGGTTTTTAACCAATCTTGTGCATCCAATAGGTGTGTTTGTGTCATTGGATGATCAATTAGGTCATTTTCGTCCTTTCTATGCTTATTCTTGTCCAATTAGGGTTTTTAACCAATCTTGTGCATCCAATAGGTGTGTTTGTGTCATTGAATGATCAATTAGGTCATTTTCGTCCTCCCTAGGCTTATTCTTGTCCAATTAGGGTTTTTAACCAATCTTGTGCATCCAATAGGTGTGTTTGTGTAATTGGATGATCAATTAGGTCATTTTCGTCCTTCCTAGGCTTATTCTTGTCCAATTAGGGTTTTTAACCAATCTTGAGCATCCAATAGGTGTGTTTGTGTCATTGGATGATCAATTAGGTCATTTTCGTCCTCCCTAGGCTTATTCTTGTCCAATTAGGGTTTTTAACTAATCTTGTGCATCCAATAAGTTCATTTGTGTCATTGGATGATCAATTAGGTTATTTTCGTCCTCCCTAGGCATATTCTTGTCCAATTAGGGTTTTTAACCAATCTTGTGCATCCAATAGGTGTGTTTGTGTCATTGGATGATCAATTAGGTCATTTTCGTCCTCCCTAGGCTTATTCTTGTCCAATTAGGGTTTTTAACCGATCTTGTGCATCCAATAGGTGTGTTTGTGTCGTTGCATGATCAATTAGGTCATTTTTGTCCTCCCTAGACATATTCTTGTCCAATTAGGGTTTTTAACCAATCTTGTGCATCCAATAGGTGTGTTTGTGTCATAGGATGATCAATTACGTCATTTACGTCCTCCCTAGGCTTATTCTTGTCCAATTAGGGTTTTTAACCAATCTTGTGCATCCAATAACTTTGTTTGTGTCATTGAATTAATATTTAGGTCATTTTCGTCCTTCCTATGCATATTCTTGTCCAATAAGGGTTTTTAACCAATCTTGTGCATCCAATAGGTGTGTTTGTGTCATTGGATGATCAATTAGGTCATTTTCGTCCTCCCTAGGCTTATTCTTGTCCAATTAGGGTTTTTAACCAATCTTGTGCATCCAATAAGTTGAGTTGTGTCATTGGATTAACATTTAGGTCATTTTCGTTCTCCCTAGGCTTATTCTTGTCCAATTAGGGTTTTTAACCAATCTTGTGCATCCAAAAGTTCATTTGTGTTATTGGATTAACATTTAGGTCATATTCGTCCTCCCTAGGCATATTCTTGTCCAATTTGGGTTTTTAACAAATCTTGTGCATCCAATAGGTGTGTTTTTGTCATTGGATGATAAATTAGGTTATTTTCGTCCTCCCTAGGCTTATTCTTGTCCAATTAGGGTTTTTAACCAATCTTGTGCATCCAATAGGTGTGTTTGTGTCATTGGATGATCAATTAGGTCATTTTCGTCCTCCCTAGGCATATTCTTGTCCAATTAGGGTTTTTAACCAATCTTGTGCATCCAATAAGTTCATTAGTGTCATTGGATGATCAATTAGGTCATTTTCGTCCTCCCTAGGCATATTCTTGTCCAATTATGGTTTTTAACCAATCTTGTGCATCCAATAGGTGTGTTTGTGTCATTGGATGATCAATTAGGTCATTTTCGTCCTCCCTAGGCTTATTCTTGTCCAATTAGGGTTTTTAACCAATCTTGTGCATCCAATATGTGTGTTTGTGTCATTGGATGATCAATTAGGTCATTTTCGTCCTCCCTAAGCTTATTCTTGTCCAATTAGGGTTTTTAACCAATCTTGTGCATCCAATAAGTTCATTTGTGTCATTGGATTAACATTTAGGTCATTTTCGTCCTCCCTAGGCTTATTCTTGTCCAATTAGGGTTTTTAACCAATCTTGTGCATCCAATAAGTTCATTTGTGTCATTGGATTAACATTTAGGTCATTTTCGTCCTCCCTAGGCTTATTCTTGTCCAATTAGGGTTTTTAGCCAATCTTGTGCATCCAATAAGTTCATTTGTGTCATTGGATTTACATTTAGGTCATTTTCGTCCTCCCTAGGCATATTCTTGTCCAATTAGGGTTTTTAACCAATCTTGTGCATCCAATAGGTGTGTTTGTGTCATTGGATGATCAATTAGGTCATTTTCGTCCTCCATAGGCATATTCATGTCCAGTTAGGGTTTTTAACCAATCTTGTGCATCCAATAGGTGTGTTTGTGTCATTGGATGATCAATTAGGTCATTTTCGTCCTCCCTAGGCTTATTCTTGTCCAATTAAGGTTTTTAACCAATCTTGTGCATCCAATAAGTTTGTTTGTGTCATTGAATTAATATTTAGGTCATTTTCGTCCTCCCTAGGCATATCCTTGCCCAATTAGGGTTTTTAACCAATCTTGTGCATCCAATAGGTGTGTTTGTGTCATTGGATGATCAATTAGGTAATTTTCGTCCTCCCTAGGCTTATTGTTGTCCAATTAGGGTTTTTAACCAATCTTGTGCATCCAATAACTTTGTTTGTGTCATTGAATTAATATTTAGGTCATTTTCCTCATCTGTAGGCATATTCTTGTCCAATTAGGGTTTTTAACCAATCTTGTGCACCCAATAGGTGTGTTTGTGTCAATGGATGATCAATTAGGTCATTTTCGTCCTCCCTAGGCTTATTCTTGTCCAATTAGGGTTTTTAACCAATCTTGTGCATCCAATAAGTTCATTTGTGTCATTGGATTAACATTTAGGTCATTTTCGTCCTCCCTAGGCATATTCTTGTCCAATTAGGGTTTTTAACCAATCTTGTGCATCCAATAAGTTTGTTTATGTCATTGAATTAATATTTAGGTCATTTTCGTCCTCCCTAGGCTTATTCTTGTCCAATTAGGGTTTTTAACCAATCTTGTGCATCCAATAGGTGTGTTTATGTCATTGGATGATCAATTAGGTCATTTTCGTCCTCCCTAGGCATATTCTTGTCCAATTAGGGTTTTTAACAAATCTTGTGCATCCAATAGGTGTGTTTATGTCATTGGATGATCAATTAGGTCATTTTCGTCCTCCCTAGGCATATTCTTATCCAATTAGGGTTTTTAACCAATCTTGTGCATCCAATAGGTGTGTTTGTGGCAATGGATGATCAATTAGGTCATTTTCGTCCTCCCTAGGCTTATTCTTGTCCAATTAGGGTTTTTAACCAATCTTGTGCATCCAATAGGCATGTTTTTGTCATTGGATGATCAATTAGGTCATTTTCATCCTCCCTAGGCTTTTTCTTGTCCAATTAGGGTTTTTAACGAATCTTGTGCATCCAATAAGTTCATTTGTGTCATTGGATTAACATTTAGGTCATTTTCGTCCTCCCTAGGCATATTCTTGTCCAATTAGGGTTTTTAACCAATCTTGTGCATCCAATAGGTGTGTTTGTGTCATTGGATGATCAATTAGGTTATTTTCGTCCTCCCTAGGCATATTCTTGTCCAATTAGGGTTTTTAACTAATCTTGTGCATCCAATAAGTTCATTTGTGTCATTGGATGATCAATTAGGTCATTTTCATCCTCTCTAGGCATATTCTTGTCCAATTAGGGTTTTTAACAAATTTTGTGCATCCAATAGGTGTGTTTGTGGCAATAGATGATCAATTAGGTCATTTTCGTCCTCCCTAGGCTTATTCTTGTCCAATTAGGGTTTTTAACCAATCTTGTGCATCCAATAGGTGTGTTTGTGCATTGGATGATCAATTAGGTCATTTTCGTCCTCCCTAGGCTTATTCTTGTCCAATTAGGGTTTTTAACCAATCTTGTGCATCCAATAAGTTGAGTTGTGTCATTGGATTAACATTTAGGTCATTTTCGTCCTCCCTAGGCTTATTCTTGTCCAATTAGGGTTTTGAACCAATCTTCTGCATCCAATAGGTGTTTTTGTGTCATTGGATGATCGATTAGGTCATTTTCGTCCTCCCTAGGCTTATTCTTGCCCAATTAAGGTTTTTAACCAATCTTGTGCATCCAATAAGTTGAGTTGTGTCTTTGGATTAACATTTAGGTCATTTTCGTCCTCCCTAGGCTTATTCTTGTCCAATTAGGGTTTTTAACCAATCTTGTGCATCCAATAAGTTCATTTGTGTCATTGGATTAACATTTAGGTCATTTTCGTCCTCCCTAGGCATATTCTAGTCCAATTAGGGTTTTTAACCAATCTTGTGCATCCAATAGGTGTGTTTGTGTCATTGGATGATCAATTAGGTTATTTTCGTCCTCCCTAGGCTTATTCTTGTCCAATTAGGGTTTTTAACTAATCTTGTGCATCCAATAAGTTCATTTGTGTCACTGGATGATCAATTAGGTCATTTTCGTCCTCCCTAGGCATATTGTTGTCCAATTATGGTTTTTAACCAATCTTGTGCATCCAATAGGTGTGTTTGTGTCATTGGATGATCAATTAGGTCATTTTCGTCCCCCTTAGGCTTATTCTTGTCGAATTAGGGTTTTTAACCGATCTTGTGCATCCAATAGGTGTGTTTGTGTCATTGGATGATCAATTAGGTCATTTTCGTCCTCCCTAGGCATATTCTTGTCCAATTAGGGTGTTTAACCAATCTTGTGCATCCAATAGGTGTGTTTGTGTCATTGGATGATCAATTAGGTCATTTTCGTCCTCCCTAGGCTTATTCTTGTCCAATTAGGGTTTTTAACCAATCTTGTGCATCCAATAAGTTCATTAGTGTCATTGGATGATCAATTAGGTCATTTTTGCCTCCCTTGGCATGTTCTTGTCTAACTAGGGTTTTTAACCAATCTTGTGCATCCAATAGGTGTGTTTGTGTCATTGGATGATCAGTTAGGTCATTTTTGTCCTCCCTAGGCTTATTCTTGTCCAATTAGGGTTTTGAACCAATCTTGTGCATCCAATAAGTTCATTTGTGTCATTGGATTAACATTTAGGTCATATCCGTCCTCCCTAGGCATATTCTAGTCCAAATAGGGTTTTTAACCAATCTTGTGCATCCAATAAGTTTGTTTGTTTCATTGAATTAATATTTAGGTCATTTACGTCCTCCCTAAGCATATTCTTGTCCAATTAGGGTTTTTAACCAATCTTGTGCATCCAATAAGTTGAGTTGTGTCATTGGATTAACATTTAGGTCATTTTCGTCCTCCCTAGGCTTATTCTTGTCCAATTAGGGTTTTTAACCAATCTTGTGCATCCAATAGGTTCATTTGTGTCATTGGATGAACATTTAGGTCATTTTCGTCCTCTCTAGGCTTATTCTTGTCTAATTAGGGTTTTTAGCCATTCTTGTGCATCCAATAAGTTCATTTGTGTCATTGGAGGAACATTTAGGTCATTTTCGTCCTCCCTAGTCTTATTCTTGTCCAATTAGGGTTTTTATGCAATCTTGTGCATCTAATAGGTGTGTTTGTGTCATTGGACGAACATTACGGTCATTTTCGTCCTCCCTAGGCTTATTCTTGTCCAATTAGGGTTTTTTACCAATCTTGTGCATCCAATAGGTGTGTTTGTGTCATTGGATGATCAATTTGGTTATTTTCGTCCTCCCTAGGCTTATTCTTGTCCAATTAGGTTTTTTAACTAATCTTGTGCATCCAATAAGTTCATTTGTGTCACTGGATGATCATTTAGGTCATTTTCGTCCTCCCTAGGCATATTCTTGTCCAATTAGGGTTTTTAACCAATCTTGTGCATCCAATAGGTGTGTTTGTGTCATTGGATGATCAATTAGGTCATTTTCGTCCCCCTTAGGCTTATTCTTGTCTAATTAGGGTTTTTAACCGATCTTGTGCATCCAATAGGTATGTTTGTGTCATTGGATGATCAATTAGGTCATTTTCGTCCTCCCTAGGCATATTCTTGTCCAATTAGGGTTTTTAACCAATCTTGTGCGTCCAATAGGTGTGTTTGTGTCATTGGATGATCAATTAGGTCATTTTCGTCCTCCCTAGGCTTATTCTTGTCCAATTAGGGTTTTTAACCAATCTTGTGCATCCAATAAGTTCATTTGTGTCATTGGATTAACATTTTGGTCATTTTCGTCCTCCCTTGGCATATTCTTGTCCAATTAGGGTTTTTAACCAATCTTGTGCATTCAATAGGTGTGTTTGTGTCATTGGATGATCAATTAGGTCATTTTCGTCCTCCCTAGGCTTATTCTTGTCCAATTAGGGGTTTTAACCAATCTTGTGAATCCAATAAGTTCATTTGTGTTATTGGATGATCAATTAGGTCATTTTCGTCCTCCCTAGGCATATTCTTGTCCAACTAGGGTTTTTAACCAATCTTGTGCATCCAATAGGTGTGTTTGTGTCATTGGATGATCAATTAGGTCATTTTCGTCCTCCCTAGGCTTATTCTTGTCCAATTAGGGTTTTTAACCAATCTTGTGCATCCAATAAGTTGAGTTGTGTCATTGGATTAACATTTAGGTCATATTCGTCCTCCCTAGGCTTATTCTTGTCCATTTAGGGTTTTTAACCAATCTTGTGCATCCAATAGGTGTGTTTGTGTCATTGGATGATCAATTAGGTCATTTTCGTCCACCATAGGCTTATTCTTCTCCAATTAGGGTTTTTAACCAATCTTGTGCATCCAATAGGTGTGTTTGTGGCAATGGATGATCAATTAGGTCATTTTCGTCTTCCCTAGGCATATTCTTGTCCAATTAGCGTTTTTAACCAATCTTGTGCATCCAATAGGTGTGTTTGTGTCATTGGATGATCAATTAGGTCATTTTCGTCCTCCCTAGGCTTATTCTTGTCCAATTAGGGTTTTTAACCAATCTTGTGCATCCAATAAGTTGAGTTGTGTCATTGGATTAACATTTAGGTCATATTCGTCCTCCCTAGGCTTATTCTTGTCCATTTAGGGTTTTTAACCAATCTTGTGCATCCAATAGGTGTGTTTGTGTCATTGGATGATCAATTAGGTTATTTTCGTCCTCCCTAGGCTTATTCTTGTCCAATTAGGGTTTTTAACCAATCTTGTGCATCCAATAGGTGTGTTTGTGTCATTGGATGATCAATTATGTCATTTTCGTCCTCCCTAGGCTTATTCTTGTCTAATTAGGGTTTTTAACCAATCTTGTGCATCCAATAGGTGTGTTTGTGTCATTGGATGATCAATTAGGTCATTTTCGTCCTCCCTAGGCTTATTCTTGTCCAATTAGGGTTTTTAACCAATCTTGTGCATCCAATAGGTGTGTTTGTGTCATTGGATGATCAATTAGGTCATTTTCGTCCTCCCTAGGCTTATTCTTGTCCAATTAGGGTTTTTAACCAATCTTGTGCATCCAATAAGTTTGTTTGTGTCATTGAATTAATATTTAGGTCATTTTCGTCCTCCCTATGCATATTCTTGTCCAGTTAGGGTTTTTAACCATTCTTGTGCATCCAATAGGTGTGTTTGTGTCATTGCATGATCAATTAGGTCATTTTCGTCCTCCCTAGGCATATTCTTGTCCAATTAGCGTTTTTTACCAATCTTGTGCATCCAATTAGTGTGTTTGTGGCAATGGACGATCAATTAGGTCATTTTCGTCCTCCCTAGGCATATTCTTGTCCAGTTAGGGTTTTTAACCAATCTTGTGCATCCAATAGGTGTGTTTGTGTCATTGCATGATCAATTAGGTCATTTTCGTCCTCCCTAGGCATATTCTTGTCCAATTAGGGTTTTTAACCAATCTTGTGCATCCAATAGGTGTGTTTGTGTCATTGGATGATCAATTAGGTCATTTTCGTCCTCCCTAGGCTTATTCTTGTCCAATTAGGGTTTTTAACCAATCTTGTGCATCCAATAAGTTGAGTTGTGTCATTGGATTATCATTTAGGTCATTTTCGTCCTCCCTAGGCTTATTCTTGTCCAATTAGGGTCTTTAACCAATCTTGTGCATCCAATAGGTGTGTTTGTGTCATTGGATAATCAATTAGGTCATTTTCGTCCTCCCTAGGCTTATTCTTGTCCAATTAGGGTTTTTAACCAATCTTGTGCATCCAATAGGTGTGTTTGTGTCATTGGATGATCATTTAGGTCATTTTCGTCCTCCCTAGGCGTATTCTTGTCCAATTAGGGTTTTTAACCAATCTTGTGCATCCAATAAGTTTGTTTGTGTCATTGAATTAATATTTAGGTCATTTTCGTCCTCCCTAGGCATATTCTTGTCCAATTAGGGTTTTTAACCAATCTTGTGCATCCAATAGGTGTGTTTGTGTCATTGGATGATCAATTAGGTCATTTTCGTCCTCCCTAGGCTTATTCTTGTCCAATTAGGGTTTTTAACCAATCTTGTGCATCCAATAGTTGTGTTTGTGTCATTGGATTATCAATTAGGTCATTTTCGTCCTCCCTAGGCTTATTCTTGTCCAATTAGGGTTTTTAACCAATCTTGTGCATCCAATAGGTGTGTTTGTGTCATTGGATGATCAATTAGGTCATTTTCGTCCTCCCTAGGCTTATTCTTGTCCAATTAGGGTTTTTAACCAATCTTGTGCATCCAATAAGTTTGTTTGTGTCATTGGATTAACATTTAGGTCATTTTCATCCTCCCTAGGCATATTCTTGTCCAATTAGGGTTTTTAACCAATCTTGTGCATCCAATAGGTGTGTTTGTGTCATTGGATGATCAATTAGGTCATTTTCGTCCTCCCTAGGCTTATTCTTGTCCAATTAGGGTTTTTAACCAATCTTGTGCATCCAATAAGTTTATTTGTTTCATTGGATTAACATTTAGGTCAATTTCGTTCTCCCTAGGCTTATTCTTGTCCAATTAGGGTTTTTAACCAATCTTGTGCATCCAATAAGTTCATTTGTGTTATTGGATTAACATTTAGGTCATATTCGTCCTCCCTAGGCATATTCTTGTCCAATTAGGGTTTTTAACCAATCTTGTGCATCCAATAGGTGTGTTTGTGTCATTGGATGATCAATTAGGTCATTTTCGTCCTCCCTAGGCATATTCTTGTCCAATTAGGGTTTTTAACCAATCTTGTGCATCCAATAGGTGTGTTTGTGTCATTGGATGATCAATTAGGTCATTTTCGTCCTCCCTAGGATTATTCTTGTCCAATTTGGGTTTTTAACCAATCTTGTGCATCCAATAAGTTCATTTGTGTCATTGGATGATCAATTAGGTCATTTTCGTCCTCCCTAGGCATGTTCTTGTCCAACTAGGGTTTTTAACCAATCTTGTGCATCCAATAGGTGTGTTTGTGTCATTGGATGATCAGTTAGGTCATTTTTGTCCTCCTTAGGCTTATTCTTGTCCAATTAGGGTTTTGTACCAATCTTGTGCATCCAATAAGTTCATTTGTGTAATTGGATTAACATATAGGTCATATCCGTCCTCCCTAGGCATATTCTAGTCCAAATAGGGTTTTTAACCAATCTTGTGCATCCAATAAGATTGTTTGTTTCATTGAATTAATATTTAGGTCATTTACGTCCTCCCTAGGCATATTCTTGTCCAATTAGGATTTTTAACCAATCTTGTGCATCCAATAAGTTGAGTTGTGTCATTGGGTTAACATTTAGGTCATTTTCGTCCTCCCTAGCCTTATTCTTGTCCAATTAGGGTTTTTAACCAATCTTGTGCATCCAATAGGTTCATTTGTGTCATTGGATGAACATTTAGGTCATTTTCGTCCTCCCTAGGCTTATTCTTGTCTAATTAGGGTTTTTAGCCAATCTTGTGCATCCAATAAGTTCATTTGTGTCATTGGAGGAACATTTAGGTCATTTTCGTCCTCCCTAGTCTTATTCTTGTCCAATTAGGGTTTTTATGCAATCTTGTGCATCTAATAGGTGTGTTTGTGTCATTGGACGAACATTTAGGTCATTTTCGTCCTCCCTAGGCTTATTCTTGTCCAATTAGGGTTTTTAACCAATCTTGTGCATCCAATAGGTGTGTTTGTGTCATTGGATGATCAATTTGGTTATTTTCGTCCTCCCTAGGCTTATTCTTGTCCAATTAGGGTTTTTAACTAATCTTGTGCATCCAATAAGTTCATTTGTGTCACTGGATGATCAATTAGGTCATTTTCGTCCTCCCTAGGCATATTCTAGTCCAATTAGGGTTTTTAACCAATCTTGTGCATCCAATAGGTGTGTTTGTGTCATTGGATGATCAATTAGGTCATTTTCGTCCCCCTTAGGCTTATTCTTGTCTAATTAGGGTTTTTAACCAATCTTGTGCATCCAATAAGTTCATTAGTGTCATTGGATGATCAATTAGGTCATTTTCGTCCTCCCTAGGCATGTTCTTGTCCAACTAGGGTTTTTAACCAATCTTGTGCATCCAATAGGTGTGTTTGTGTCATTGGATGATCAGTTAGGTCATTTTTGTCCTCCCTAGGCTTATTCTTGTCCAATTAGGGTTTTTAACCATTCTTGTGCATCCAATAAGTTCATTTGTGTCATTGGATTAACATTTAGGTCATATCCGTCCTCCCTAGGCCTATTCTTGTCCAATTAGGGTTTTTAACCAATCTTGTGCATCCAATAGGTGTGTTTGTGTCATTGGATGATCAATTAGGTCATTTTCGTCCTCCCTCGGCTTATTCTTGTCCAATTAGGGTTTTTAACCAATCTTGTGCATCCAATAAGTTTATTTGTGTCATTGAATTAATATTTAAATCATTTTCGTCCTCCCTAGGCATATTCTTGTCCAATTAGGGTTTTTAACCAATCTTGTGCATCCAATAGGTGTGTTTGTGTCATTGGATGATCAATTAGGTCATTTTCGTCCTCCCTAGGCTTATTCTTGTCCAATTAGGGTTTTTAACCAATCTTGTGCATCTAATAGGTGTGTTTCTGTCATTGGATGATCAATTAGGTCATTTTCGTCCTCCCTAGGCATATTCTTGTCCAATTATGGTTTTTAACCAATCTTGTGCATCCAATAGGTGTGTTTGTGTCATTGGATGATCAATTAGGTCATTTTCGTCCTCCCTAGGCTTATTAATGTCCAATTAGGGTTTTTAACCAATCTTGTGCATCCAATAAGTTTATTTGTGTCATTGAATTAATATTTAGATCATTTTCGTCCTCCCTAGGCATATTCTTGTCCAATTTGGGTTTTTAACCAATCTTGTGCATCCAATAGGTGTGTTTGTGTCATTGGATGATCAATTAGGTCATTTTTGTCCTCCCTAGGCATATTCTTTTCCAATTAGGGTTTTTAACCAATCTTGTGCATCCAATAAGTTGAGTTGTGTCATTGGATTAACATTAAGGTCATTTTCGTCCTCCCTAGGCTTATTCTTGTCCAATTAGGGTCTTTAACCAATCTTGTGCATCCAATAGGTGTGTTTGTGTCATTGGATGATCAATTAGGTCATTTTCGTCCTCCCTAGGCTTATTCTTGTCCAATTAGGGTTTTTAACAAATCTTGTGCATCCAATAGGTGTGTTTGTGTCAGTGGATGATCAATTAGGTCATTTTCGTCCTCCCTAGGCTTATTCTTGTCCAATTAGGGTTTTTAACCAATCTTGTGCATCCAATAGGTGTGTTTGTGTCATTGGATGATCAATTAGGTCATTTTCGTCCTCCCTAGGCTTATTCTTGTCCAATTAGGGTTTTTAACCAATCTTGTGCATCCAATAAGTTGAGTTGTGTCATTCGATTAACATTTAGGTCATTTTCGTCCTCCGTAGGCTTATTCTTGTCCAATTAGGGTTTTTAACCAATCTTGTGCATCCAATAGGTGTGTTTGTGTCATTGGATGACCAATTAGGTCATTTTCGTCCTCCCTAGGCTTATTCTTGTCCAATTAGGGTTTTTAACAATTCTTGTGCATCCAATAGGTGTGTTTGTGGCAATGGATGATCAATTAGGTCATTTTCGTCCTCCCTAGGCATATTCTTGTCCAATTAGGGTTTTTAACCAATCTTGTGCATCCAATAGGTGTGTTTGTGTCATTGGATGATCAATTAGGTCATTTTCGTCCTCCCTAGGCTTATTCTTGTCCAATTAGGGTTTTTAACCAATCTTGTGCATCCAATAGGTGTGTTTGTGTCATTGGATGATCAATTGGGTCATTTTCTTCCTCCCTAGGAATATTTTTATCCAATTAGGGTTTTTAACAAATCTTGTGCATCCAATAGGTTTGTTTGTTTCATTGAATTAATATTTAGGTCATTTTTGTCCTCTCTAGGCATATTCTTGTCCAATTAGGGTTTTTAACCAATCTTGTGCATCCAATAAGTTTGTTTGTGTCAATGAATTAATATTTAGGTCATTTTTGTCCTCCCTAGGCATATTCTTGTCCAATTAGGGTTTTTAACCAATCTTGTGCATCCAATAGGTGTGTTTGTGTCATTGGATGATCAATTAGGTCATTTTCGTCCTCCCTAGGCTTATTCTTGTCCAATTAGGGTTTTTAACCAATCTTGTGCATCCAATAAGTTGAGTTGTGTCATTGGATTAACATTTAGGTCATTTTCGTCCTCCCTAGGCTTATTCTTGTCCAATTAGGGTTTTTATCCAATCTTGTGCATCCAATAGGTGTGTTTGTGTCATTGGATGATCAATTAGGTCATTTTCGTCCTCCATAGGCTTATTCTTTTCCAATTAGGGTTTTTAACCAATCTTTTGCATCCAATAAGTTGAGTTGTGTCATTGGATTAACATTTAGGTCATTTTCGTCCTCCCTAGGCTTATTCTTGTCCAATTAGGGTTTTTAACCAATCTTGTGCATCCAATAAGTTGAGTTGTGTCATTGGATTAACATTTAGGTCATTTTCGTCCTCCCTAGGCTTATTCTTGTCCAATTAGGGTTTTTAACCAATCCTGTGCATCCAATAGGTGTGTTTGTGTCATTGGATGATCAATTAGGTCATTTTCGTCCTCCATAGGCTTATTCTTGTCCAATTAGGGTTTTTAACCAATCTTGTGCATCCAATAAGTTGAGTTGTGTCATTGGATTAACATTTTGGTCATTTTCGTCCTCCCTAGGCTTATTCTTGTCCAATTAGGGTTTTTAACCAATCTTGTGCATCCAATAGGTGTGTTTGTGTAATTGGATGATCAATTAGGCCATTTTCGTCCTCCCTAGGCATATTCTTGTCCAATTAGGGTTTTTAACCAATCTTGTGCATCCAATAGGTGTGTTTGTGTCATTGGATGATCAATTAGGTCATTTTCGTCCTCCTTAGGCATATTCTTGTGCAATTAGGGTTTTTAACCAATCTTGTGCATCCAATAGGTGTGTTTGTGTCATTGGATGATCAATTAGGTCATTTTCGTCCTCCCTAGGCTTATTCTTGTCCAATTAGGGTTTTTAACCAATCTTGTGCATCCAATAGGTATGTTTGTGTCATTGGATGATCAATTAGGTCATTTTCGTCCTCCCTAGGCATATTCTTGTCCAATTAGGGTTTTTAACCTATCTTGTGCATCCAATAGGTGTGTTTGTGTCATTTGATGATCAATTAGGTCACTTTGATCCTCCCTAGGCTTATTCTTGTCCAATTAGGGTTTTTAACCAATCTTGTGCATCCAATAAGTTCATTTGTGTCATTGGATTAACATTTAGGTCATTTTCGTCCTCCCTAGGCATATTCTTGTCCAATTAGGGTTTTTAACCAATCTTGTGCATCCAATAGGTGTGTTTGTGTCATTGGATGATCAATTAGGTCATTTTCGTCCTCCCTAGGCTTATTCTTGTCCAATTAGGGTTTTTAACCAATCTTGTGCATCCAATAAGTTCATTAGTGTCATTGGATGATCACTAAGGTCATTTTCGTCCTCCCTATGCATGTTCTTGTCCAACTAGGGTTTTTAACCAATCTTGTGCATCCAATAGGTGTGTTTGTGTCATTGGATGATCAATTAGGTCATTTTCGTCCTCCCTAGGCTTATTCTTGTCCAATTAGGGTTTTTAACCAATCTTGTGCATCCAATAAGTTGAGTTGTATCATCATTTTCGTCCTCCCTAGGCTTATTCTTGTCCAATTAGGGTTTTTAACCAATCTTGTGCATCCAATAGGTGTGTTTGTGTCATTGGATGATCAATTAGGTCATTTTCGTCCTCCCTAGGCTTATTCTTGTCCAATTAGGGTTTTTAACCAATCTTGTGCATCCAATAAGTTGAGTTGTTTCATTGGATTAACATTTAGGTCATTTTCGTCCTCCCTTGGCATATTCTTGTCCAATTATGGTTTTTAACCAATCTTGTGTATCCAATAGGTGTGTTTGTGTCATTGGATGATCAATTAGGTCATTTTCGTCCTCCCTAGGCTTATTCTTGTCCAATTAGGGTTTTTAACCAATCTTGTGCATCCAATAAGTTAGTTTGTGTCATTGGATGATCAATTAGGTCATTTTCGTCCTCCCTAGGCATATTCTTGTCCAATTAGGGTTTTTAACCAATCTTGTGCATCCAATAGGTGTGTTTGTGTCATTGGATGATCAATTAGGTCATTTTCGTCCTCCCTAGGCTTATTCTTGTCCAATTAGGGTTTTTAAGCAATCTTGATCATCCAATAAGTTTATTTGTGTCATTCGATTAACATTTAGGTCATTTTCGTCCTCCCTAGGCATATTCTTGTCCAATTAGGGTTTTTAACCAATCTTGTGCATCCAATAGGTGTGTTTGTGTCATTGGATGATCAATTAGGTCATTTTCGTCCTCCCTAGGCTTATTCTTGTCCAATTAGGGTTTTTAACCAATCTTGTGCATCCAATAAGTTCATTTGTGTCATTGGATGATCAATTAGGTCATTTTCTTCCTCCCTTGGCATATTCTTCTCCAACTAGGGTTTTAAACCAATCTTGTGCATCCAATAGGTGTGTTTGTGTCATTGGATGATCAATTAGGTCATTTTCGTCCTCCCAAGGCTTATTCTTGTCCAATTAGGGTTTTTAACCAATCTTGTGCATCCAATAGGTGTGTTTGTGTCATTGGATGATCAATTAGGTCATTTTCGTCCTCCCTAGGCTTATTCTTGTCCAATTAGGGTTTTTAACCAATCTTGTGCATCCAATAGGTGTGTTTGTGTCATTGGATTAACATTTAGGTCATTTTCGTCCTCCCTAGGCTTATTCTTGTCCAATTAGGGTTTTTAACCAATCTTTTGCTTCCAATAAGTTTGTTTGTGTCATTGAATTAATATTTAGGTAATTTTCGTCCTCCCTAGGCATATTCTTGTCCAATTAGGGTTTTTAACCAATCTTGTGCATCCAATAGGTGTGTTTGTGTCATTGGATGATCAATTAGATCATTTTCGTCCTCCCTAGGCTTATTCTTGTCCAATTAGGATTTTTAACCAATCTTGTGCATCCAATAGGTGTGTTTGTGTCATTGGATGATCAATTAGGTCATTTTCGTCCTCCCTAGGCTTATTCTTGTCCAATTAGGGTTTTTAACCAATCTTGTGCATCCAATAAGTTGAGTTGTGTCATTGGATTAACATTTAGGTCATTTTCGTTCTCTCTAGGCTTATTCTTGTCCAATTAGGGTTTTTAACCAATTTTGTGCATCCAATAAGTTCATTTGTGTTATTGGATTAACATTTAGGTCATATTCGTCCTCCCTAGGCATATTCTTGTCCAATTAGGGTTTTTAACCAATCTTGTGCATCCAATAGGTGTGTTTGTGTCAATGGATGATAAATTAGGTCATTTTCGTCCTCCCTAGGCATATTCTTGTCCAGTTAGGGTTTTTAACCAATCTTGTGCATCCAATAGGTGTGTTTGTGTCATTGGATGATCAATTAGGTCATTTTCGTCCTCCCTAGGCTTATTCTTGTCCAATTAGGGTTTTTAACCAATCTTGTGCATCCAATAAGTTCATTAGTTTCATTGGATGATCAATTAGGTCATTTTTGTCCTCCCTAGGCATGTTCTTGTCCAACTAGGGTTTTTAACCAATCTTGTGCATCCAATAGGTGTGTTTGTGTCATTGGATGATCAATTAGGTCATTTTCGTCCTCCCTAGGCTTATTCTTGTCCAATTAGGGTTTTTAACCAATCTTGTGCATCCAATAAGATTGTTTGTTTCATTGAATTAATATTTAGGTCATTTACGTCCTCCCTAGGCATATTCTTGTCCAATTAGGGTTTTTAACCAATCTTGTGCATCCAATAAGTTGAGTTGTGTCATTGGATTAACATTTAGGTCATTTTCGTCCTCCCTAGGTTTATTCTTCTCCAATTAGGGTTTTTAACCAATCTTGTGCATCCAATAGGTTCATTTGTGTCATTGGATGAACATTTAGGTCATTTTCGTCCTCTCTAGGCTTATTCTTGTCTAATTAGGGTTTTTAGCCAGTCTTGTGCATCCAATAAGTTCATTTGTGTCATTGGAGGAACATTTAGGTCATTTTCGTCCTCCCTAGTCTTATTCTTGTCCAATTAGGGTTTTTATGCAATCTTGTGCATCTAATAGGTGTGTTTGTGTCATTGGACGAACATTTAGGTCATTTTCGTCCTCCCTAGGCTTATTCTTGTCCAATTAGGGTTTTTTACCAATCTTTTGCATCCAATAGGTGTGTTTGTGTCATTGGATGATCAATTTGGTTATTTTCGTCCTCCCTAGGCTTATTCTTGTCCAATTAGGTTTTTTAACCAATCTTGTGCATCCAATATGTTCATTTGTGTCACTGGATGATCAATTAGGTCATTTTCGTCCTCCCTAGGCATATTCTTGTCCAATTAGGGTTTTTAACCAATCTTGTGCATCCAATAGGTGTGTTTGTGTCATTGGATGATCAATTAGGTCATTTTCGTCCCCCTTAGGCTTATTCTTGTCTAATTAGGGTTTTTAACCGATCTTGTGCATCCAATAGGTATGTTTGTGTCATTGGATGATCAATTAGGTCATTTTCGTCCTCCCTAGGC
>JBBPBR010001068.1:5398-18563 GCA_037974775.1 Cicer pinnatifidum
AGGACGAAAATAACCAAATTGATCATCCAATGACACAAACACACCTATTGGATGCACAAGATTGGTTAAAAACCCTAATTGGACTAGAATATGCATAGGGAGGACGAAAATGACCTAAATGTTAATCCAATGACACAAATTAACTTATTGGATGCACAAGATTGGTTAAAAACCCTAATTGGACAAGAATATGCCTAGGGAGGACGAAAATGACCTAATTGATCATCCAATGACACAAACAAACTTATTGGATGCACAAGATTGGTTAAAAACCCTAATTGGACAAGAATAAGCCTAGGGAGGACGAAAATGACCTAATTGATCATCCAATGACACAAACACACCTATTGGATGCACAAGATTGGTTAAAAACCCTAATTGGACAAGAATATGCCTAGGGAGGACGAAAATAACCTACATATTAATTCAATGAAACAAACAAACTTATTGGATGCACAAGATTGGTTAAAAACCCTAATTGGACAAGAATATGCCTAGGGAGGACGAAAATGACCTAAATGTTAATTCAATGACACAAACGAGTTTATTGGATGCACAACATTGGTTAAAAACCCTAATTGGACAAGAATAAGCCTAGGGAGGACGAAAATGACCTAATTGATCATCCTATGACACAAACGCACTTATTGGATGCACAAGATTGGTTAAAAACCCTAATTGGACAAGAATAAGCCTAGGGAGGACGAAAATGACCTAATTGATCATCCAATGACACAAACACACCTATTGGATGCACAAGATTGGTTAAAAACCCTAATTGGACAAGAATAAGCCTAGGGAGGACGAAAATGACCTAATTGATCATCATATGACACAAACACACCTATTGGATGCACAAGATTGGTTAAAAACCCTAATTGGACAAGAATAAGCCTAGGGAGGACGAAAATGACCTAATTGATCATCCAATGACACAAACACACCTATTGGATGCACAAGATTGGTTAAAAACCGTAATTGGACAAGAATAAGCCTAGGGAGGATGAAAATGACCTAATTGATCATCCAATGACACAAATGAACTTATTGGATGCACAAGATTGGTTAAAAACCCTAATTGGACAAGAATAAGCCTAGGGAGGACGAAAATGACCTAATTGATCATCCAATGACACAAACACACCTATTGGATGCACAAGATTGGTTAAAAACCCTAATTGGACAAGAATAAGCCTAGGGAGGACGAAAATGACCTAATTGATCATCCAATGACACAAACACACCTATTGGATGCACAAGATTGGTTAAAAACCCTAATTGGACAAGAAGATGCCTAGGGAGGACAAAAATGACCTAATTGATCATCGAATGACACAAACACACCTATTGGATGCAAAAGTTTGGTTAAAAACCCTAATTGGACAAGAATAAGCCAAGGGAGAACGAATATGACCTAAATGTTAATCCAATAACACAAATGAACTTATTGGATGCACAAGATTGGTTAAAAACCCTAATTCGACAAGAATAAGCCTAGGGAGGACGAAAATGACCTAATTGATCATCCAATGACACAAACACACCTATTGGATGCACAAGATTGGTTAAAAACCCTAATTGGACAAGAATAAGCCTAGGGAGGACGAAAATGACCTAATTGATCATCCAATGACACAAACACACCTATTGGATGCACAAGATTGGTTAAAAACCCTAATTGGACAAGAATATGCCTAGGGAGGACGAAAATGACCTAAATATTAATTTAATGACACAAACAAAGTTTTTGGATGCACAAGATTAATTAAAAACCCTAATTGGACAAGAATAAACCTAGGGAGGACGAAAATGACCTAATTGATCATCCAATGACACAAATACACCTATTGGATGCAAAAGATTGGTTAAAAATCCTAATTGGACAAGATGATGCCTAGGGAGGACGAAAATGACCTAAATATTAATTCAATGACACAAACAAACTTATTGGATGCACAAGATTGGTTAAAAACCCTAATTGGACAAAAATAAGCCTAGGGAGGACGAAAATGACCTAATTGATAATCCAATGACACAAACAAACTTATTGGATGCACAAGATTGGTTAAAAACCCTAATTGGACAAGAATAAACCAAGGGAGGACAAAAATGACCTAAATGTTAATCCAATGACACTACTCAACTTATTGGAAGCACAAGATTGGTTAAAAACCCTAATTGGACAAGAATAAGCCTAGGGAGGACGAAAATGACCTAATTGATCATCCAATGACACAAACACACCTATTGGATGCACAAGATTGGTTAAAAACCCTAATTGGACAAGAATAAGCCTAGGGAGGACGAAAATGACCTAATTGATCATCCAATGACACAAACACACCTATTGGATGCACAAGATTGGTTAAAAACCCTAATTGGACAAGAATATGCCTAGGGAGGACGAAAATGACCTAAATGTTAATCCAATGACACAAATGAACTTATTGGATGCACAAGATTGGTTAAAAACCCTAATTGGACAAGAATATGTCTATGGAGGACGAAAATGACCTAATTGATCATCCAATGACACAAACACACCTATTGGATGCACAAGATTGGTTAAAAACCCTAATTGGACAAGAATAAGCCTAGGGAGGACGAAAATGACCTAATTGATCATCCAATGACACAAACACACCTATTGGATGCACAAGATTGGTTAAAAACCCTAATTGGACAAGAATATGCCTAGGGAGGACGAAAATGACCTAATTGATGATCCAATGACACAAATGAACTTATTGGATGCACAAGATTGGTTAAAAACCCTAATTGGACAAGAATAAGCCTAGGGAGGACGAAAATGACCTAATTGATCATCCAATGACACAAACACACCTATTGGACGCACAAGATTGGTTAAAAACCCTAATTGGACAAGAATATGCCTAGGGAGGACGAAAATGACCTAATTGATCATCCAATGACACAAACATACCTATTGGATGCACAAGATCGGTTAAAAACCCTAATTAGACAAGAATAAGCCTAAGGGGGACGAAAATGACCTAATTGATCATCCAATGACACAAACACACCTATTGGATGCACAAGATTGGTTAAAAACCCTAATTGGACTAGAATATGCCTAGGGAGGACGAAAATGACCTAATTGATCATCCAGTGACACAAATGAACTTATTGGATGCACAAGATTAGTTAAAAACCCTAATTGGACAAGAATAAGCCTAGAGAGGACGAAAATAACCAAATTGATCATCCAATGACACAAACACACCTATTGGATGCACAAGATTGGTTAAAAACCCTAATTGGACAAGAATAAGCCTAGGGAGGACGAAAATGACCTAAATGTTCGTCCAATGACACAAACACACCTATTAGATGCACAAGATTGCATAAAAACCCTAATTGGACAAGAATAAGACTAGGGAGGACGAAAATGACCTAAATGTTCCTCCAATGACACAAATGAACTTATTGGATGCACAAGATTGGCTAAAAACCCTAATTAGACAAGAATAAGCCTAGGGAGGACGAAAATGACCTAAATGTTCATCCAATGACACAAATGAACCTATTGGATGCACAAGATTGGTTAAAAACCCTAATTGGACAAGAATAAGGCTAGGGAGGACGAAAATGACCTAAATGTTAACCCAATGACACAACTCAACTTATTGGATGCACAAGATTGGTTAAAAATCCTAATTGGACAAGAATATGCCTAGGGAGGACGTAAATGACCTAAATATTAATTCAATGAAACAAACAATCTTATTGGATGCACAAGATTGGTTAAAAACCCTATTTGGACTAGAATATGCCTAGGGAGGACGGATATGACCTATATGTTAATCCAATTACACAAATGAACTTATTGGATGCACAAGATTGGTACAAAACCCTAATTGGACAAGAATAAGCCTAAGGAGGACAAAAATGACCTAACTGATCATCCAATGACACAAACACACCTATTGGATGCACAAGATTGGTTAAAAACCCTAGTTGGACAAGAACATGCCTAGGGAGGACGAAAATGACCTAATTGATCATCCAATGACACTAATGAACTTATTGGATGCACAAGATTGGTTAAAAACCCTAATTAGACAAGAATAAGCCTAAGGGGGACGAAAATGACCTAATTGATCATCCAATGACACAAACACACCTATTGGATGCACAAGATTGGTTAAAAACCCTAATTGGACTAGAATATGCCTAGGGAGGACGAAAATGACCTAATTGATCATCCAGTGACACAAATGAACTTATTGGATGCACAAGATTAGTTAAAAACCCTAATTGGACAAGAATAAGCCTAGGGAGGACGAAAATAACCTAATTGATCATCCAATGACACAAACACACCTATTGGATGCACAAGATTGGTTAAAAACCCTAATTGGACAAGAATATGCCTAGGGAGGACGAAAATGACCTAAATGTTAATCCAATGACACAAATGAACTTATTGGATGTACAAGATTGGTAAAAAATCCTAATTGGACAAGAATAAGCCTAGGGAGGACGAAAATGACCTAATTGATCATCCAATGACACAAACACACCTATTGGATGCACAAGATTTGTTAAAAACCCTAATTGGACAAGAATATGCCTAGGGAGGACGAATATGACCTAAATGTTAATCCAATAACACAAATGAACTTATTGGATGTAAAAGATTGGTTAAAAATCCTAATTGGACAAGAATAAGCCTAGGGAGGACGAAAATGACCTAATTGATCATCCAATGACCCAAACACACCTATTGGATGCACAAGATTGGTTAAAAACCCTAATTGGACAAGAATATGCCTAAGGAGGACGAAAATGACCTAATTGATCATCCAATGAAACAAATGAACTTATTGGATGCACAAGATTAGTTAAAAACCCTAATTGGACAAGAATAAGCCTAGGGAGGACGAAAATAACCTAATTGATCATCCAATGACACAAACACACCTATTGGATGCACAAGATTGGTTAAAAACCCTAATTGGACAAGAATATGCCTAGGGAGGACGAAAATGACCTAAATGTTAATCCAATGACACAAATGAACTTATTGGATGTACAAGATTGGTAAAAAATCCTAATTGGACAAGAATAAGCCTAGGGAGGACGAAAATGACCTAATTGATCATCCAATGACCCAAACACACCTATTGGATGCACAAGATTGGTTAAAAACCCTAATTGGACAAGAATATGCCTAGGGAGGACGAAAATGACCTAAATTGATCATCCAATGACACAAACACACCTATTGGATGCACAAGATTGGTTAAAAACCCTAATTGGACAAGAATAAGCCTAGGGAGGATCAAAGTGACCTAATTGATCATCCAATGAGATAAACACACCTATTGGATGCACAAGATTGGTTAAAAACCCTAATTGGACAAGAATATGCCTAGAGAGGACGAAAATAACCTAAATGTAAATCCAATGACACAAATGAACTTATTGGATGCACAAGATTGGTTAAAAACCTAATTGGACAAGAATAAGTCTAGGGAGAATGAAAATGACCTAAATGTTAATCCAATGACACAACTCAACTTATTGGATGCACAAGATTGGTTAAAAACCCTAATTGGACAAGAATAAGCCTAGGGAGGACGAAAATGACCTAATTGATCATCCAATGACACAAACACACCTATTGGATGCACAAGATTGGTTAAAAACCCTAATTGGACAAGAATAAGCCTAAGGAGGACGAAAATGATCAAATTGATCATCCATTGCCACAAACACACCTATTGGATGCACAAGATTGGTTAAAAACCCTAATTGGACAAGAATTTGCCTAGGGAGGACAAAAATGACCTAATTGATCATCCAATGACACATACACACCTATTGAATTCACAAGATTGGTTAAAAACCCTAATTGGACAAGAATATGCCTAGGGAGGACCAAAATGACCTAAATATTAATTCAATGACACAAACAAACTTATTGGACGCACAAGATTGGTTAAAAACCCTAATTGGACAAGAATAAGCCTATGGAGGACGAAAATGACCTAATTGATCTTCCAATGACACAAACACACCTATTGGATGCACAAGATTGGTTAAAAACCCTAATTGGACAAGAATATGCCTAGGGAGGATCAAAGTGACCTAATTGATCATCCAATGACACAAACACACCTATTGGATGCACAAGATTGGTTAAAAACCCTAATTGGACAAGAATATGCCTAGGGAGGACGAAAATGACCTAAATGTGAATCCAATGACACAAATGAACTTATTGGATGTACAAGATTGGTTAAAAACCTAATTCGACAAGAATAAGCCTAGGGAGAATCAAAATGACCTAAATGTTAATCCAATGACACAACTCAACTTATTGGATGCACAAGATTGGTTAAAAACCCTAATTGGACAAGAATAAGCCTAGGGAGGACGAAAATGACCTAATTGATCATCCAATGACACAAACACACCTATTGGATGCACAAGATTGGTTAAAAACCCTAATTGGACAAGAATATGTCTAGGGAGGACGAAAACGACCTAATTGATCATCCAATGACACAAACACACCTATTGGATCCACAAGATTGGTTAAAAACCCTAGTTGGACAAGAATATGCCTAGGGAGGACGAAAATGACCTAATTGATCATCCAATGACACAAATGAACTTATTGGATGCACAAGATTGGTTAAAAACCCTAGTTGGACAAGAATATGCCTAGGGAGGGCGAAAATGACCTAATTGATCATCCAATGACACAAATGAACTTATTGGATGCACAAGATTTGTTAAAAACCCTAATTGGACAAGAATAAGCCTAGGGAGGACAAAAATGACCTAATTGATCATCCAATGACACAAACACACCTATTGGATGCACAAGATTGGTTAAAAACCCTAATTGGACAAGAATATGCCTAGGGAGGACGAAAATGATCTAAATGTTAATCCAATGACACAAATGAACTTATGGGATGCACAAGATTGGTTAAAAATCCTAATTGGACAAGAATAAGCCTAGGGAGGACGAAAATGACCTAAATGCTAATCCAATGACTCAACTCAACTTATTGGATGCACAAGATTGGTTAATAACCCTAATTGGGCAAGAATAAGCCTAGGGAGGAAGAAAATGACCTAATTGATCATCCAATGACACAAACATACCTATTGGATGCACAAGATTGGTTAAATACCCTAATTGGACAAGAATAAGCCTAGGGAGGACGAAAATGACCTAATTTATCATCCAATGACACAAACACACCTATTGGATGCACAAGATTGGTTAAAAACCCTAATTGGACAAGAATAAGCCTAGGGAGGACGAAAATGACCTAATTGATCATCCAATGACACAAACACACCTATTGGATGCACAAGATTGGTTAAAAACCCTAGATGGACAAGAATATGCGTAGGGAGGACGAAAATGACCTAATTGATCATCCAATGACACAAATGAACTTATTGGATGCACAAGATTGGTTAAAAATCCTAGTTGGACAAGAATATGCCTAGGGAGGACGAAAATGACCTAATTGATCATCCAATGACACAAATGAACTTATTGGATGCACAAGATTGGTTAAAAACCCTAGTTGGACAAGAATATGCCTAGGGAGGACGAAAATGACCTAATTGATCATCCAATGACACAAATGAACTTATTGGATGCACACGATTTGTTAAAAACCCTAATTGGACAAGAATAAGCCTGGGGAGGACAAAAATGACCTAATTGATCATCCAATGACACAAACACACCTATTGGATGCACAAGATTGGTTAAAAACCCTAATTGGACAAGAATAAGCCTAGGGAGGACGAAAATGACCTAATTGATCATCCAATGACACAAACACACCTATTGGATGCACAAGATTGGTTAAAAACCCTAATTGGACAAGAATAAGCCTAGGGAGGACGAAAATGACCTAATTGATCATCCAATGGCACAAACACACCTATTGGATGCACAAGATTGGTTTAAAACCCTAGTTGGAGAAGAATATGCCAAGGGTGGACGAAAATGACCTAATTGATCATCCAATGACACAAATGAACTTATTGGATGCACAAGATTGGTTAAAAACCCTAATTGGACAAGAATAAGCCTAGGGAGGACGAAAATGACCTAATTGATCATCCAATGACACAAACACACCTATTGGATGCACAAGATTGGTTAAAAACCCTAATTGGACAAGAATATGCCTAGGGAGGACGAAAATGACCTAAATATTAATTCAATGACAAAAACAAAGTTATTGTATGCACAAGATTGGTTTAGAACCCTACTTGGACAAGAATAAGCCTAGGGAGGACGAAAATGACCTAATTGATCATCCAATGACACAAACACACCTATTGGATGCACAAGATTGGTTAAAAACCCTAATTGGACAAGAATAAGCCTAGGGAGGACGAAAATGACCTAATTGATCATCCAATGACACAAACACACCAATTGGATGCACAAGATTGGTTAAAAACCCTAGTTGGACAAGAACATGCCTAGGGAGGACGAAAATGACCAAAATATTAATTCAATGACACAAACAAAGTTATTGGATGCACAAGATTGGTTAAAAACCCTAATTGGACAAGAATAAGCCTAGGGAGGACGAAAATGACCTAATTGATCATCCAATGACACAAACACACCTATTGGATGCACAAGATTGGTTAAAAACCCTAATTGGACAAGAATAAGCCTAGGGAGGACGAAAATGACCTAATTGATCATCCAATGACACAAACACACCTATTGGATGCACAAGATTGGTTAAAAACCCTAATTGGACAAGAATAAGCCTAGGGAGGACGAAAATGACCTAATTGATCATCCAATGACACAAACACATCTATTGGAAGCACAAGATTGGTTAGAAACCCTAGTTGGACAAGAATATGCCTAGGGAGGACGAAAATGACCTAATTGATCATCCAATGACACAAATGAACTTATTGGATGCACAAGATTGCTTAAAAACCCTAATTGGACAAAAATAAGCATAGAAAGGACGAAAATGACCTAATTGATCATCCAATGACACAAACACACCTATTGGATGCACAAGATTGGTTAAAAACCCTAATTGGACAAGAATAAGCCTAGGGAGGACGAAAATGACCTAATTGATCATCCAATGACACAAACACACCTATTGGATGCACAAGATTGGTTAAAAACCCTAATTGGACAAGAATAAGCCTAGGGAGGACGAAAATGACCTAATTGATCATCCAATGACACAAACACACCTATTGGATGCACAAGATTGGTTAAAAACCCTAATTGGACAAGAATAAGCCTAGGGAGGACGAAAATGACCTAATTGATCATCCAATGACACAAACACACCTATTGGATGCACAAGATTGGTTAAAAACCATTGTTGGACAAGAATATGGCTAGGGAGGATGAAAATGACCTAATTGATCATCCAATGACACAAATGAACTTATTGGATGCACAAGATTGGTTAAAAACCCTAGTTGGACAAGAATATGCCTAGGGAGGACGAAAATGACCTAATTGATCATCCAATGACACAAACACACCTATTGGATGCACAAGATTGGTTAAAAACCCTAATTGGACAAGAATAAGCCTAGGGAGGACGAAAATGACCTAATTGATCGTCCAATGACACAAGCACACCTATTGGATGCACAAGATTGGTTAAAAACCATAATTGGACAAGAATAAGCCTAGGGAGGACCAAAATGACCTAATTGATCATCCAATGACACAAATGAACTTATTGGATGCACAAGATTGGTTAAAAACCCTAATTGGACAAGAATATGCCTAGGGAGGACGAAAATGACCTAAATATTAATTCTATGACACAAACAAAGTTATTGGATGCACAAGATTGGTTAAAAACCCTAATTGGACAAGAATAAGCCTAGGGAGGACGAAAATGACCTAATTGATCATCCAATGACACAAACACACCTATTGGATGCACAAGATTGGTTAAAAACCCTAATTGGACAAGAATAAGCCTAGGGAGGACGAAAATGACCTAATTGATCATCCAATGACACAAACACACCTATTGGATGCACAAGATTGGTTAAAAACCATAATTGGACAAGAATATGCCAAGGGAGGACGAAAATGACCTAAATGTTAATCCATTGAAACAACTCAACTTATTGGATGCACAAGATTGGTTAAAAACCCTAATTGGACAAGAATAAGCCTAGGGAGGACGAAAATGACCTAATTGATCATCCAATGACACAAACACACCTATTGGATGCACAAGATTGGTTAAAAACCCTAATTGGATAAGAACATGCCTAGGGAGGACGAAAATGACCTAAATATTAATTCAATGAAACAAACAAACTTATTGGATGCACAAGATTGGTTAAAAACCCTAATTGGACAAGAATAAGCCTAGGGAGGACGAAAATGACCTAATTGATCATCTAATGACACAAACACACCTATTGGATGCACAAGATTGGTTAAAAAACCTAATTGGACAAGAATATGCCTAGGGAGGACGAAAATGACCTAATTGATCATCCAATGACACAAACACACCTATTGGATGCACAAGATTGGTTAAAAACCCTAATTGGACAAGAATAAGCCTAGGGAGGACGAAAATGACCTAATTGATCATCCAATGACACAAACACACCTATTGGATGCACAAGATGGGTTAAAAACCCTAATTGGACAAGAATATGCCTCGGGAGGACGAAAATGACCTAAATGTTAATCCAATGACACAAATGAACTTATTAGATGTACAAGATTGGTTAAAAACCCTAATTGGACAAGAATAAGTCTAGGGAGGACGAAAATGACCTAATTGATCATCTAATGACACAAACACACCTATTGGATGCACAAGATTGGTTAAAAACCCTAATTGGACAAGAATAAGCCTAGGGAGGACGAAAATGACCTAATTGATCATCCAATGACACAAACACACCTATTGGATGCACAAGATTGGTTAAAAACCCTAATTGGACAAGAATATGCCTAGGGAGGACGAAAATGACCTAATTGATCATCCAATGACACAAATGAACTTATTGGATGCACAAGATTAGTTAAAAACCCTAATTGGACAAGAATATATCTAGGGAGGACGAAAATAACCTAATTGATCATCCAATGACACAAACACACCTATTGGATGCACAAGATTGGTTAAAAACCCTAATTGGACAAGAATATGCCTAGGGAGGACGAAAATGACCTAAATGTTAATCCAATGACACAAATAAACTTATTGGATGCACAAGATTGGTTAAAAACCCTAATTGGACAAGAATAAGCCTAGGGATGACGAAAATGACCTAATTGATCATCCAATGACACAAACACACCTATTGGATGCACAAGATTGGTTAAAAACCCTAATTGGACAAGAATATGCCTAGGGAGGACGAAAATGACCTAAATATTAATTCAATGAAACAAACAAACTTATTGGATGCACAAGATTAGTTAAAAACACTAATTGGACAAGAATATGCCTAAGGAGGACGAAAATGACCTAATTGATCATCCAATGACACAAACACACCTATTGGATGCACAAGATTGGTTAAAAACCCTAATTGGACAAGAATATGCCTAGGGAGGACGAAAATGACCTAATTGATCATCCAATGACACAAACACACCTATTGGATGCACAAGATTGGTTAAAAACCCTAATTGGACAAGAATAAGCCTAGGGAGGACGAAAATGACCTAAATGTTAATCCAATGACACAAATGAACTTATTGGTTGCACAAGATTGGTTAAAAACCCTAATTGGACAAGAATAAGCCTAGGGAGGACGAAAAAGACCTAAATGTTAATCCAATGTCACAACTCAACTTATTAGATGCACAAGATTGGTTAAAAACCCTAATTGGACAAGAATAAGCCTAGGGAGGACAAAAATGACCTAATTGATCATCCAATGACACAAACACACCTATTGGATGCACAAGATTGGTTAAAAACCCTAATTGGACAAGAATATGCCTAGGGAGGACGAAAATGACCTAAATATTAATTCAATGACACAAACAAACTTATTGGATGCACAAGATTGGTTCAAAACCCTAATTGGACAAGAATAAGCCTAGGGAGGACGAAAATGACCTAATTGATCATCCAATGATACAAACACACTTATTGGATGCACAAGATTGGTTAAAAACCCTAGTTGGACAAGAACATGCCTAGGGAGGACGAAAATGACCTAATTGATCATCCAATGACACAAATGAACTTATTGGATGCACAAGATTGGTTAAGAACCCTAATTGTACAAGAATAAGCCTAGGGAGGACGAAAATGACCTAATTGATCATCCAATGACACAAACACACCTATTGGATGCACAAGATTGGTTAAAAACCCTAATTGGACAAGAATAAGCCTAGGGAGGACGAAAATGACTTAATTGATCATCCAATGACACAAACACACCTATTGGATGCACAACATTCGTTAAAAACCCTAATTGAACAAAAATATGCCTAGGGAGCACGAAAATGACCTGATTGATCATCCAATGACACAAACACACCTATTGGATGCACAAGATTGGTTAAAAACCCTAATTGGACAAGAATATGCCTAGGGAGGACGTAAATGACCTAAATATTAATTCAATGAAACAAACAATCTTATTGGATGCACAAGATTGGTTAAAAACCCTAATTGGACAAGAATAAGCCTAGGGAGGACGAAAATGACCTAATTGATCATCCAACGACACAAACAAACCTATTGGATGCACAAGATTGGGTGAAAACCCTAATTGGACAAGAATAAGCCTAGGGAGGACGAAAATGACCTAAATGTTAATCCAATGACACAACTCAACTTATTGGATGCACAAGATTGGTTAAAAACCCTAATTGGACTAGAATAAGCCTAGGGAGGACGAAAATGACCTAATTGATCATCCAATGACACAAACACACCTATTGGAAGCACAAGATTGGTTAAAAACCCTAATTGGACAAGAATATGCCTAGGGAGGACGAAAATGACCTAAATATTAATTCAATGACACATACAAACTTATCGGATGCACAAGATTGGTTAAAAACCCTAATTGGACAAGAATAAGCCTAGGGAGGACGAAAATGACCTAATTGATCATCCAATGACACAAACACACCTATTGGATGCACAAGATTGGT
>JBBPBR010001069.1:0-113835 GCA_037974775.1 Cicer pinnatifidum
ATCCAATGACACAAACACACCTATTGGATGCACAAGATTGGTTAAAAACCGTAATTGGACAAGAATATGCCTAGGGAGGACGAAAATGATCTAAATATCAATTCAATGACACAAATAAACTTATTGGATGCACAAGATTGGTTAAAAACCCTAATTGGACAAGAATAAGCCGAGGGAGGACGAAAATGACCTAATTGATCATCCAATGACACAAACACACTTATTGGATGCACAAGATTGGTTAAAAACCCTAATTGGACAAGAATAGGCCTAGGGAGGACGGATATGACCTAAATGTTAATCCAATGACACAAATGAACTTATTGGATGCACAAGATTGGTTAAAAACCCTAATTGGACAAGAATAAGCCTAGGGCGGACGAAAATGACCTAATTGATCATCCAATGACACAAACACACCTATTAGATGCACAAGATTGGTTAAAAACCCTAATTGGACAAGAATAAGCCTAGGGAGGACGAAAATGACCTAATTGATCATCCAATGACACAAACACACCTATTGGATGCACAAGATTGGTTAAAAACCGTAGTTGGACAAGAACATGCCTAGGGAGGACGAAAATGACCTAATTGATCATCCAATGACACTAATGAACTTATTTGATGCACAAGATTGGTTAAAAACCCTAATTGGACAAGAATAAGCCTAGGGAGGACGAAAATGACCTAATTGATCATCCAATGACACAAACACACCTATTGGATGCACAAGATTGGTTAAAAACCCTAATTGGACAAGAATATGCATAGGGAGGAGGAAAATGACCTAATTGATCATCCAATGACACAAACACACCTATTGGATGCACAAGATTGGCTAAAAACCCTAATTGGACAAGAATATGCCTAGAGAGGACGAAAATGACATAAATATTAATTCAATGACACAAACAAAGTTATTGGATGCACAAGATTGGTTAAAAACCCTAATTTGACAAGAATAAGTCAAGGGAGGACGAAAATGACCTAATCGATCATCCAATGACACAAACACACCTATTGGATGCACAAGATTGGTTAAAAACCCTAAATGGACAAGAATAAGCCTAGGGAGGACGAAAATGACCTAATTGATCATCCAATGACACAAACACACCTATTGGATGCACAAGATTGGTTAAAAACCCTAATTGGACAAGAATAAGCCTAGGGAGGACGAAAATGACCTAATTGATCATCCAATGACACAAATGAACTTATTGGATGCACAAGATTGGTTAAAAACCCTAATTGGACAAGAATAAACCTAGGGAGGACGAAAATGACCTAATTGATCTTCCAATGACACAAACACACCTATTGGAAGCACAAGATTGGTTAAAAACCCTAATTGGACAAGAATAAGCCTAGGGAGGACGAAAATGACCTAATTGATCATCCAATGACACAAACACACCTATTGGATGCACAAGATTGGTTAAAAACCCTAATTGGACAAGAATATGCCTAGGGAGGACGAAAATGACCTAAATATTAATTCAATGAAACAAACAAACTTATTGGATGCAAAAGATTGGTTAAAAACCCTAATTGGACAAGAATAAGCCTAGGGAGGACGAAAATGACCTAATTGATCATCCATTGCCACAAACACACCTATTGGATGCACAAGATTGGTTAAAAACCCTAATTGGACAAGAATATGCCTGGGGAGGACGAAAGTGACCTAATTGATCATCCAATGACATAAACACACCTATTGGATGCACAAGATTGGTTAAAAACCCTAATTGGACAAGTATATGCCTAGGGAGGACGAAAATGACCTAATTGATCATCCAATGACACAAACACACCTATTGGATGCACAAGATTGGTTAAAAACCCTAATTGGACAAGAATATGCCTAGGGAGGACGAAAATGACCTAATTGATCATCCAATGACACAAATGAACTTATTGGATGCACAAGATTAGTTAAAAACCCTAATTGAACAAGAATAAGCCTAGGGAGGACGACAATAACCTAATTGATCATCCAATGACACAAACACACCTATTGGATGCACAAGATTGGTTAAAAACCCTAATTGGACAAGAATATGCCTAGGGAGGACGAAAATGACCTAATTGATCATCCAATGACACAAACACACCTATTGGATGCACAAGATTGGTTAAAAACCCTAATTGGACAAGAATATGCCTAGGGAGGACGAAAATGACCTAAATATTAATTCAATGACACAAACAAACTTATTGGATGCACAAGATTGGTTAAAAACCCTAATTGGATAATAATATGCCTAGGGAGGACGAAAATGACCTAATTGATCATCCAATGACACTAATGAACTTATTGGATGCACAAGATTGGTTAAAAACCCTAATTGGACAAGAATAAGCCTAGGGAGGACGAAAATGACCTAATTGATCATCCAATGACACAAACACACCTATTGGATGCACAAGATTGGTTAAAAACCCTAATTGGACAAGAATATGCCTAGGGAGGACGAAAATGACCTAATTGATCATCCAATGACACAAACACACCTATTGGATGCACAAGATTGGTTAAAAACCCTAACTTGACAAGAATATGCCTAGGGAGGACGAAAATGACCTAATTGATCATCCAATGACACAAACACACCTATTGGATGCACAAGATTGGTTAAAAACCCTAATTTGACAAGAATATGCCTAGGGAGGACGAATATGACCTAAATGTTAATCCAATAACTCAAATGAACTTATTGGATGCACAAGATTTGTTAAAAACCCAAATTGGACAAGAATAATCCTAGGGAGAACGAAAATGACCTAAATGTTAATCCAATGACACAACTCAACTTATTGGATGCACAAGATTGGTTAAAAACCCTAATTGGACAAGAATAAGCCTAGGGAGGACGAAAATGACCTAATTGATCATCCAATGACACAAACACACCTATTGGATGCACAAGATTGGTTAAAAACCCTAATTGGACAAGAATATGCCTAGGGAGGACGAAAATGACCTAAATATTAATTCAATGACACAAACAAAGTTATTGGATGCACAAGATTGGTTAAAACCCTAATTGTACAAGAATAAGCCTAGGGAGGACGAAAATGACCTAATTGATCATCCAATGACACAAACACACCTATTGGAAGCACAAGATTGGTTAAAAACCCTAATTGGACAAGAATATGCCTAGGGAGGACGAAAATGACCTAAATGTTAATCCAATGACACAAATGAACTTATTGGATGCTCAAGATTGGTTAAAAACCCTAATTGGACAAGAATAAGCTTAGGGAGAACGAAAATGACCTAAATGTTAATCCAATGACACAACTCAACTTATTGGATGCACTAGATTGGTTAAAAACCCTAATTGGACAAGAATAACCCTAGGGAGGACGAAAATGACCTATCTGATCATCCAATGACACAAACACACCTATTGGATGCACAAGATTGGTTAAAAACCCTAATTGGACAAGAATATGCCTAGGGAGGACGAAAATGACCTAATTGATCATCCAATGACACAAACACACCTATTGGATGCACATGATTGGTTAAAAACCCTAATTGGACAAGAATAAGCCTAGGGAGGACGAAAATGACCTAATTGATCATCCAATGACACAAACACACCTATTGAATGCACAAGATTGGTTAAAAACCCTAATTGGACAAGAATATGCCAAGGGAGGAAGAAAATGACCTAAATATTAATTCAATGACACAAACAAACTTATTGGATGCACAAGATTGGTTAAAAACTCTAATTGGACAAGAATAAGCCTATGGAGAACGAAAATGACCTAATTGATCATCCAATGACACAAACACACCTATTGGAGGCACAAGATTGGTTAAAAACCCTAATTGGACAAGAATATGCCTAGGGAGGACGGATATGACCTAAATGTTAATCCAATGACACAAATGAACTTATTGGATGCACAAGATTGGTTAAAAACCCTAATTGGACAAGAATAAGCCTAGGGTGAACGAAAATGACCTAAATGTTAATCCAATGACACAACTCAACTTATTGGATGCACTAGATTGGTTAAAAACCCTAATTGGACAAGAATAACCCTAGGGAGGACGAAAATGACCTATCTGATCATCCAATGACACAAACACACCTATTGGATGCACAAGATTGGTTAAAAACCCTAGTTGGAGAAGAACATGCCTAGGGAGGACGAAAATGACCTAATTGATCATCCAATGACACTAATGAACTTATTGGATGCACAAGATTGGTTAAAAACCCTAATTGGACAAGAATAAGCCTAGGGAGGACGAAAGTGACCTAATTGATCATCCAATTACACAAACACACCTATTGGATGCACAAGATTGGTTAAAAACCCTAATTGGACAAGAATATGCCTAGGGAGGACGAAAATGACCTAATTGATCATCCAATGACACAAACACACCTATTGGATGCACAAGATTGGTTAAAAACCCTAATTGGACAAGAATATGCCTAGGGATGACGAATATGACCTAAACGTTAATCCAATAACACAAATGAACTTATTGGATGCACAAGATTGGTTAAAAACCCTAATTGGACTAGAATAAGCCTAGGGAGAACGAAAATGACGTAAATGTTAATCCAATGACACAACTCAACTTATTGGATGCACTAGATTGGTTAAAAACCCTAATTGGACAAGAATAACCCTAGGGAGGACGAAAATGACCTATCTGATCATCCAATGACACAAACACACCTATTGGATGCACAAGATTGGTTAAAAACCCTAGTTGGACAAGAACATGCCTAGGGAGGACGAAAATGACCTAATTGATCATCCAATCACACTAATGAACTTATTGGATGCACAAGATTGGTTAAAAACCCTAATTGGACAACAATAAGCCTAGGGAGGACGAAAATGACCTAATTGATCATCCAATGACACAAACACACCTATTGGATGCACAAGATTGGTTAAAAACCCTAATTGGACAAGAATATGCCTAGGGAGGACGAAAATGACCTAATTGACCATCCAATGACACAAACACACCTATTGGATGCACAAGATTGGTTAAAAACCCTAATTGGACAAGAATAAGCCTAGGGAGAACGAAAATGACCTAAATATTAATCCAATGACACAACTCAACTTATTTGATGCACAAGATTGGTTAAAAACCCTAATTGGACAAGAATAAGCCTAGGGAGGACGAAAATGACCTAATTGATCATCCAATGACACAAACACACCTATTGGATGCACAAGATTTGTTAAAAACCCTAATTGGACAAGAATATGCCTAAGGAGGACGAAAATGACCTAACTGATCATCCAATGACAGAAACACACCTATTAGATGCACAAGATTGGTTAAAAACCCTAATTGGACAAGAATAAGCCTAGGGAGGACTAAAATGACCTAATTGATAATCCAATGACACAAACACACCTATTGGATGCACAAGATTGGTTAAAAACCCTAATTGGACAAGAATAAGCCTAGGGAGGACAAAAATGACCTAACTGATCATCCAATGACACAAACACACCTATTGGATGCACAAGATTGGTTAAAAACCGTAGTTGGACAAGAACATGCCTAGGGAGGACGAAAATGACCTAATTGATCATCCAATGACACTAATGAACTTATTGGATGCACAAGATTGGTTAAAAACCCTAATTGGACAAGAATAAGCCTAGGGAGGACGAAAATGACCTAATTGATCATCCAATGACACAAACACACCTATTGGATGGACAAGATTGGTTAAAAACCCTAATTGGACAAGAATATGCCTAGGGAGGACGAAAATGACCTAATTGATCTTCCAATGACACAAACAAACTTATTGGATGCACAAGATTGGTTAAAAACCCTAATTGGACAAGAATAAGCCTAGGGAGGACGAAAATGACCTAATTGATCATCCAATAACACAAACACACCTATTGGATGCACAAGATTGGTTAAAAACCCTAATTGGACAAGAATATGCCTAGGGAGGACAAATATGACCTAAATGTTAATTCAATGACAAAAACGAACTTATTGGATGCACAACATTGGTTAAAAACCCTAATTGGACAAGAATATGCCTAAGGAGGACGAAAATGACCTAAATATTAATTCAATGACACAAACAAACTTATTGGATGCACAAGATTGGTTAAAAACCCTAATTGGACAAGAATAAGCCTAGGGAGGACGAAAATGACCTAATTGATCATTCAATGACACAAACACACCTATTGGATGCACAAGATTGGTTAAAAACCCTAATTGGACAAGAATATGCCTAGGGAGGACGAAAATGACCTAATTGATCATCCAATGACACAAACACACCTATTGGATGCACAAGATTGGTTAAAAACCCTATTTGGACAAGAATATGCCAAGGGAGGACGAAAATGACCTAAATGTTAATCCAATAACACAAATGAACTTATTGGATGAACAAGATTGGTTAAAAACCCTAATTGGACAAGAATATGCCTAGGGAGGAAGAAAATGACCTAAATGTTAATCCAATGACACAACTCAACTTATTGGATGCACAAGATTGGTTAAAAACCCTAATGGGACAAGAATAAGCCTAGGGAGGACGAAAATGACCTAATTGATCGTCCAATGACACAAACACACCTATTGGATGTACAAGATTGGTTAAAAACCCAAATAGGACAAGAATATGCCATAATATGCCTAGGGAGGACGTAAATGACCTAATTGATCATCCAATGACACAAATGAACTTATTGGATGCACAACTTTGGTTAAAAACCCTAATTGGACAAGAATATGCCTAGGGAGGACGAAAATGACCTAAATGTTAATCCAATGAAACAAACACACCTATTGGATACACACAATTGGTTAAAAACCCTATTTGGACAAGAATATGCCTAGGGAGGACGAAAATGACATAAATGTTAATGCAATGACACAAATGAACTTATTGGATGCACAAGATTGGTTAAAAACCCTAATTGGACAAGAATAAGCCTAGGGAGGACGAAAATGACCTAATTGATCATCCAATGACACAAACACACCTATTGGATGCACAAGATTGGTTAAAAACCCTAATTGGACAAGAATATGCCTAGGGAGGACGAAAATGACCTAATTGGTCATCCAATGACACAAACACACCTATTGGATGCACAAGATTGGTTAAAAACCCTAATTGGACAAGAATAAGCCTAGGGAGGACGAAAATAACCTAATTGATCATCCAATGACACAAACACACCTATTGGATGCACAAGATTGGTTAAAAACCCTAATTGGACAAGAATATGCCTAGGCAGGACGAAAATGATCTAAATGTTAATCCAATGACACAAATGAACTTATTGGATGCACAAGATTGGTTAAAAACCCTAATTGGACAAGAATAAGCCTAGGGAGGACGAAAATGACCTAATTGATCATCCAATGACACAAACACACCTATTGGATGCACAAGATTGGTTAAAAACCCTAATTGGACAAGAATATGCCTAGGGAGGACGAAAATGACCTAATTGATCATCCAATGACACAAACACACCTATTGGATGCACAAGATTGGTTAAAAACCCTAATTGGACCAAAAAATGCCTAGGGAGGACGAAAATGACCTAATTGATCATCCAATGACACAAATACACCTATTGGATGCACAAGATGGGTTAAAAACCCTAATTGGACAAGAATATGCCTAAGGAGGACGAAAATGACCTAAATGTTAATCCAATGACACAAATGAACTTATTAGATGTACAAGATTGGTTAAAAACCCTAATTGGACAAGAATAAGCCTAGGGAGGACGAAAATGACCTAATTGATCATCCAATGACACAAACACACCTATTGGATGCACAAGATTGGTTAAAAACCCTAATTGGACAAGAATATGCCTAGGGAGGACGAAAATGACCTAATTGATCATCCAATGACACAAACACACCTATTGGATACACAAGATCGGTTAAAAACCCTAATTGGACAAGAATAAGCCTAGGGAGGACGAAAATGACCTAATTGATCATCCAATGACACAAACACACCTATTGGATGCACAAGATTGGTTAAAAACCCTAATTGGACAAGAATATGCCTAGGGAGGACGAAAATGACCTAATTGATCATCCAATGACTTAAACACACCTATTGGATGCACAAGATTGGTTAAAAACCCTAATTGGACAAGAATATGCCTAGGGAGGACGAAAATGACCTAATTGATCATCCAATGACACAAACACACCTATTGGATGCACAAGATTGGTTAAAAACCCTAATTGGACAAGAATATGCCTAGGGAGGACGGAAATGACCTATTTGATCATCCAATGACACAAACACACCTATTGGATGCACAAGATTGGTTAAAAACCCTAATTGGACAAGAATAAGCCCAGGGAGGACGTAAATGACCTAATTGATCATCCAATGACACAAACACACCTATTGGATGCACAAGATTGGTTAAAAACCCTAATTGGACAAGAATATGCCTAGGGAGGACGAAAATGACCTAAATATTAATTCAATGAAACAAACAAACTTATTGGATGCACAAGATTGGTTAAAAACCCTAATTGGACAAGAATAAGCCTAGGGAGGACCAAAATGACCTAAATGTTAATCCAATGACACAACTCAACTTATTGGATGCACAAGATTGGTTAAAAACCCTAATTGGACAAGAATAAGCCTAGGGAGGACGAAAATGACCTAATTGATCATCCAATGACACAAACACACCTATTGGATGCACAAGATTCGTTAAAAACCCTAATTGGACAAGAATATGCCTAAGGAGGACGAAAATGACCTAATTGATCATCCAATGACACAAACACACCTATTGGATGCACAAGATTGGTTAAAAACCCTAATTGGACAAGAATATGCCTAGGGAGGACGAAAATGACCTAATTGATCATCCAATGACACAAACACACCTATTGGATGCACAAGATTGGTTAAAAACCCTACCTGGACAAGAATATGTCTAGGGAGGACGAAAATGACCTAATTGATCATCCAATGACACAAATGAACTTATTGGATGCACAAGATTGGTTAAAAACCTAATTGGACAAGAATAAGCCTAGGGAGAATGAAAATGACCTAAATGTTAAGCCAATGACACAACTCAACTTATTGGATGCACAAGATTGGTTAAAAACCCTAATTGGACAAGAATAAGCCTAGGGAGGACGAAAATGACCTAATTGATCATCCAATGACACAAACACACCTATTGGATGCACAAGATTGGTTAAAAACCCTAATTGGACAAGAATATGCCTAGGGAGGACGAAAATGACCTAATTGATCATCCAATGACACAAACACACCTATTGGATGCACAAGATTGGTTAAAAACCCTAATTGGACAAGAATATGCCTAGGGAGGACGAAAATGACCTAATTGATCATCCAATGACACAAACACACCTATTGGAGGCACAAGATTGGTTAAAAACCCTAATTGGACAAGAATAAGCGTATGGAGAACGAAAATGACCTAAATTTTAATCCAATGACACAACTCAACTTATTGGATGCACAAGATTGGTTAAAAACCCTAATTGGACAAGAATAAGCCTAGGGAGGACGAAAATGACCTAATTGATCATCCAATGACACAAACACACCTATTGGATGCACAAGATTGGTTAAAAACCCTAATTGGACAAGAATATGCCTAGGGAGGACGAAAATGACCTAATTGATCATCCAATGACACAAACACACCTATTGGATGAACAAGATCGGTTAACAATCCTAATTGGACAAGAATAAGCCTAGGGAGGACGAAAATGACCTAATTGATCACCAATGACACAAACACACCTATTGGATACACAAGATTGGTTAATAACCCTAATTGGACAAGAATATGCCTAGGGTGGACGAAAATGACCTAATTGATCATCCAATGACACAAATGACCTTATTGAATGTACAAGATTAGTTAAAAACCCTAATTGGACCAGAATAAGCCTAGGGAGGACGAAAATAACCTAATTGATCATCCAATGACACAAACACACCTATTGGATGCACAAGATTGGTTAAAAACCCTAATTGGACAAGAATATGCCTAGGGAGGACAAAAATGACCTAAATGTTAATCTAATGACACAAATGAACTTATTGGATGCACAAGATTGGTTAAAAACCCTAATTGGACAAGAATAAGCCTAGGGAGGACGAAAATGACCTAATTGATCATCCAATGACACAAACACACCTATTGGATGCACAAGATTGGTTAAAAACCCTAATTGGACAAGAATATGCCTAGGGAGGACGAAAATGACCTAATTGGTCATCCAATGACACAAACACACCTATTGGATGCACAAGATTGGTTAAAAACCCTAATTGGACAAGGATAAGCCTAGGGAGGACGAAAATAACCTAATTGATCATCCAATGACACAAACTCACCTATTGGATGCACAAGATTGGTTAAATACCCTAATTGGACAAGAATATGCCTATGGAGGACGAAAATGACCTAAATGTTAATCCAATGACACAAATGAACTTATTGGAAGCACAAGATTGGTTAAAAACCCTAATTGGACAAGAATAAGCCTAGGGAGGACGAAAATGACCTAAATGTTAATCCAATGACACAACTAAACTTATTGGATGCACAAGATTGGTTAAAAACCCTAATTGGACAAGAATAAGCCAAGGGAGGACGAAAATGACCTAATTGATCATCCAATGACACAAACACACCTATTGGATGCACAAGATTGGTTAAAAACCCTAATTGGACAAGAATATGCCTAGGGAGGACGAAAATGACCTAATTCATCATCCAATGACACAAACACACCTATTGGATGCACAAGATTGGTTAAAAACCCTAATTGAACAAGAATATGCCTAGGGAGGACGAAAATGATCTAAATATTAATTCAATGACACAAACAAAATTATTGGATGCACAAGATTGGTTAAAAACCCTAATTTGACATTAATAATCCTAGGGAGGACGAAAATGACCTAATTGATCATCCAATGACACAAACACACCTATTGGAAGCACAATATTGGTTAAAAACCCTAATTGGACAAGAATAAGCCTAGGGAGGACGAAAATGACCTAATTGATCATCCAATGACACAAACACACCTATTGGATGCACAAGATTGGTTAAAAACCCTAATTGGACAAGAATATGCCTAGGGAGGACGAAAATGACCTAATGGATCATCCAATGACACAAACACACCTATTGGATGCACAAGATTGGTTAAAATCCCTAATTGGACAAGAATATGCCTAGGGAGAACGAAAATGACCTAATTGATCATCCAATGACACAAACACACCTATTGGATGCACAAGATCGGTTAAAAACCCTAATTGGACAAGAATAAGCCTAAGGGGGACGAAAATGACCTAATTGATCATCCAATGACACAAACACACCTATTGGATGCACAAGATTGGTTAAAAACCCTAATTGGACAAGAATATGCCTAGGGAGGACGAAAATGACCTAATTGATCATCCAGTGACACAAATGAACTTATTGGATGCACAAGATTAGTTAAAAACCCTAATTGGACAAGAATAAGCCTAGGGAGGACCAAAATAACCAAATTGATCATCCAATGACACAAACACACCTATTGGATGCACAAGATTGGTTAAAAACCCTAATTGGACTAGAATATGCCTAGGGAGGACGAAAATGACCTAAATGTTAATCCAATGACACAAATGAACTTATTGGACGCACAAGATTGGTTAAAAACCCTAATTGGACAAGAATAAGCCTAGGGAGGACGAAAATGACCTAAATGTTAATCCAATGACACAACTCAACTTATTGGATGCACAAGATTGGTTAAAAACTTTAGTTGGGCAAGAATAAGCCTGGGGAGGACGAAAATGACCTAATTGATCATCCAATGACACAAACACACCTATTGGATGCACAAGATTGGTTAAAGACCCTAATTGGACAAGAATAAGCCTAGGGAGGACGAAAATGACCTAAAGGTTAATCCAATGACACAACTCAACTTATTGGATGCACAAGATTGGTTAAAAACCCTAATTGGACAAGAATAAGCCTAGGGAGGACGAAAATGACCTAAATGTTAATCCAATGACACAAATGAACTTATTGGACGCACAAGATTGGTTAAAAACCCTAATTGGACAAGAATAAGCCTAGGGAGGACGAAAATGACCTAAATGTTAATCCAATGACACAACTCAACTTATTGGATGCACAAGATTGGTTAAAAACCCTAATTGGACAAGAATAAGCCTAGGGAGGACGAAAATGACCTAATTGATCATCCAATGACACAAACACACCTATTGGATGCACAAGATTGGTTAAAAACCCTAATTGGACAAGAATATGCCTAGGGAGGACGAAAATGACCTAATTGATCATCCAATGACACAGACACACCTATTGGATGCACAAGATTGGTTAAAAACCCTAATTTGACAAGAATATGCCTAGGGATGACGAAAATGACCTAAATATTAATTCAAGGACACAAACAAAGTTATTGGATGCACAAGATTGGTTAAAAACCCTAATTGGACAAGAATAAGCCTAGGGAGGACGAAAATGACCTAAATGTTAATCCAATGACACAACTCAACTTATTGGATGCACAAGATTGGTTAAAAACCCTAATTGGACAAGAATAAGCCTAGGGAGGACGAAAATGACCTAATTGATCATCCAATGACACAAACACACCTATTGGATGCACAAGATTGGTTAAAAACCCTAATTGGACAAGAATATGCCTAGGGAGGACGAAAATTACCTATATATTAATTCAATGACACAAACAAACTTATCGGATGCACAAGATTGGTTAAAAACCCTAATTGGACAAGAATAAGCCTAGGGAGGACGAAAATGACCTAATTGATCATCCAATGACACAAACACACCTATTGGATGCACAAGATTGGTTAAAAACCCTAATTGGACAAGAATATGCCTAGGGAGGACGAAAATGACCTAATTGATCATCCAATGACACAAACACACCTATGGGATGCACAAGATTGGTTAAAAACCCTAATTGGACAAGAATATGCCTAGGGATGACGAATATGACCTAAATGTTAATCCAATAACACAAATGAACTTATTGGATGCACAAGATTGGTTAAAAACCCTAATTGGACAAGAATAAGCCTAGGGAGAACGAAAATGACGTAATTGATCATCCACTGACACAAACACACCTATTGGATGCACAAGATTCGTTAAAAACCCTAATTGGACAAGAATATGCCTAGGGAGGACGGATATGACCTAAATGTTAATCCAATGACAGAAATGAACTTATTGGATGCACAAGATTGGTTAGAAACCCTAATTGGACAAGAATAAGCCTAGGGAGGACGAAAATGACCTAATTGATCATCCAATGACACTAATGAACTTATTGGATGCACAAGATTGGTTAAAAACCCTAATTGGACAAGAATAAGCCTAGGGAGGACGAAAATGACCTAATTGATCATCCAATGACACAAACACACCTATTGGATGCACAAGATTGGTTAAAAACCCTAATTGGACAAGAATATGCATAGGGAGGATGAAAATGACCTAATTGATCATCCAGTGACACAAACACACCTATTGGATGCACAAGATTGGTTAAAAACCCTAATTGGACAAGAATATGCCTAGGGAGGACGAATATGACCTAAATGTTAATCCAATAACACAAATGAACTTATTGGATGCACAAGATTGGTTAAAAACCCTAATTGGACAAGAATAAGCCTAGGGAGAACGAAAATGACGTAATTGATCATCCACTGACACAAACACACCTATTGGATGCACAAGATTGGTTAAAAACCCTAATTGGGCAAGAATATGCCTAGGGAGGACGAATATGACCTAAATGTTAATCCAATGACACAAATGAACTTATTGGATGCACAAGATTGGTTAAAAACCCTAATTGGACAAGAATAAGCCTAGGGAGGACGCAAAATGACCTAATTGATCATCCAATGACACTAATGAACTTATTGAATGCACAAGATTGGTTAAAAACCCTAATTGGACAAGAATAAGCCTAGGGAGGACGAAAATGACCTAATTGATCATCCAATGACACAAACACACCTATTGGATGCACAAGATTGGTTAAAAACCCTAATTGGACAAGAATATGCCTAGGGAGGAGGAAAATGACCTAAATATTAATTCAATGACACAAACAAAGTTATTGGATGCACAAGATTGGTTAAAAACCCTAATTGGACAAGAATATGCCTAGGGAGGACGAAAATGACCTAATTAATAATCCAATGACACAAACACACCTATTGGATGCACAAGATTGGTTAAAAACCCTAATTGGGCAAGAATATGCCTAGGGACGAGGAAAATTACCTAAATATTAATTCAATGACACAAACAAAGTTATTGGATGCACAAGATTGGTTAAAAACCCTAATTGGACAAGAATAAGCCTAGGGAGGACGAAAATGACCTAATTGATCATCCAATGACACAAACACACCTATTGGATGCACAAGATTGGTTAAAAACCCTAATTGGACAAGAATATGCCTAGGGAGGACGAAAATGACCTAAATGTTAATCCAATGACACAAATGAACTTATTGGATGCACAAGATTCGTTTAAAACACTAATTGGACAATAATATGCCTAAGGAGGACGAAAATGACCTAAATGTTAATCCAATGACACAAATAAACTTATTGGATGCACAAGATTCGTTAAAAACACTAATTGGACAACAATAAGCCTAGGGAGGACGAAAATGACCTAATTGATCATCCAATGACACAAACACACCTATTGGATGCACAAGATTGGTTAAAAACCCTAATTGGACAAGAATAAGCCTAGGGAGGACGAAAATGACCTAATTGATCATCCAATGACACAAACACACCTATTGGATGCACAAGATTGGTTAAAAACCCTAATTGGACAAGAATATGCCTAGGGAAGACGAAAATGACCTAAATATTAATTCAATGACATAAACAAACTTATTAGATGCACAAGATTGGTAAAAAACCCTAATTGGACAAGAATAAGCCTAGGGAGAACGAAAATGACCTAATTGATCATACAATGACACAAACACACCTATTGGATGCACAAGATTGGTTAAAAACCCTAATTGGACAAGAATATGCCTACGGAGGACGAAAATGACCTAAATATTAATTCAATGACATAAACAAACTTATTGGATGCACAAGATTGGTTAAAAACCCTAATTGGACAAGAATAAGCCTAGGGAGGACGAAAATGACCTAATTGATCATCCAATGACACAAACACACCTATTGGATGCACAAGATTGGTTAAAAACCCTAATTGGACAAGAATATGCCTAGGGAAGACGAAAATGACCTAAATGTTAATCCAATGACATAAATGAACTTATTGGATGCACAAGATTGGTTAAAAACCCTAATTGGACAAGAATAAGCCTAGGGAGGACGAAAATGACCTAATTGATCATCCAATGACACAAACACACCTATTGGATGCACAAGATTGGTTAAAAACCCTAATTGGACAAGAATATGCCTAGGGAGGACGAAAATGACCTAATTGATCATCCAATGACACAACTAAACTTATTGGATGCACAAGATTGGTTAAAAACCCTAATTGGACAAGAATAAGCCTAGGGAGGACGAAAATGACCTAATTGATCATCCAATGACACAAACACACCTATTGGATGCACAAGATTGGTTAAAAACCCTAATTGGACAAGAATATGCCTAGGGAGGACGAAAATAACCTACATATTAATTCAATGAAACAAACAAACTTATTGGATGCACAAGATTGGTTAAAAACCCTAATTGGACAAGAATATGCCTAGGGAGGACGAAAATGACCTAAATGTTAATTCAATGACACAAACGAGTTTATTGGATGCACAACATTGGTTAAAAACCCTAATTGGACAAGAATAAGCCTAGGGAGGACGAAAATGACCTAATTGATCATCCTATGACACAAACGCACTTATTGGATGCACAAGATTGGTTAAAAACCCTAATTGGACAAGAATAAGCCTAGGGAGGACGAAAATGACCTAATTGATCATCCAATGACACAAACACACCTATTGGATGCACAAGATTGGTTAAAAACCCTAATTGGACAAGAATAAGCCTAGGGAGGACAACAATGACCTAATTGATCATCCAATGACACAAACACACCTATTGGATGCACAAGAATGGTTAAAAACCCTAATTGGACAAGAATAAGCCTAGGGAGGACGAAAATGACCTAATTGATCATCCAATGACACAAACACACCTATTGGATGCACAAGATTGGTTAAAAACCCTAATTGGACAAGAATAAGCCTAGGGAGGACGAAAATGACCTAATTGATCATCCAATGACACAAACACACCTATTGGATGCACAAGATTGGTTAAAAACCCTAATTGGACAAGAATATGCCTAGGGAGGACGAAAATGACCTAAATGTTAATCCAATGACACAACTCAACGTATTGGATGCACAAGATTGGTTAAAAACCCTAATTGGACAAGAATAAGCCTAGGGAGGACGAAAATGACCTAATTGATCATCCAATGACACAAACACACCTATTGGATGCACAAGATTGGTTAAAAACCCTAATTGGACAAGAATATGCCAAGGGAGGACGGATATTACCTAAATGTTAATCTAATGACACAAATGAAATTATTGGATGCACAAGATTGGTTAAAAACCCTAATTGGACAAGAATAAGCCTAGGGAGGACGAAAATGACCTAATTGATCATCCAATGACACAAACACACCTATTGGATGCACAAGATTGGTTAAAAACCCTAGTAGGACAAGAAAATGCATAGGGAGGACAAAAATGACCTAATTGATCATCCAATGACACTAATGAACTTATTGGATGCACAAGATTGGTTAAAAACCCTAATTGGACAAGAATAAGCCTAGGGAGGACGAAAATGACCTAATTGATCATCCAATGACACAAACACACCTATTGGAGGCACAAGATTAGTTAAAAACCTTAATTGGACAAGAATATGCCTAGGGAGGACGAAAATGACCTAAATATTAATTCAATGACACAAACAAACTTATTGGATGCACAAGATAGGTTAAAAACCCTAATTGGACAAGAATAAGCCTAGGGAGGACGAAAATGACCTAATTGATCATCCAATGACACAAACACACCTATTGGATGCACAAGATTGGTTAAAAACCCTAATTGGACAAGAATATGCCTAGGGAGGACGGATATGACCTAAATGTTAATCCAATGACACAAATGAACTTATTGGATGCACAAGATTGGTTAAAAACCCTAATTAGACAAGAATATGCCTAGGGAGGACGAAAATGACCTAATTGATCATCCAATGACACAAACACACCTATTGGATGCACAAGATGGGTTAAAAACCCTAATTGGACAAGAATATGCCTAGGGAGGACGAAAATCACCTAAATGTTAATCCAATGACACAAATGAACTTATTAGATGTACAAGATTGGTTCAAAACCCTAATTGGACAAGAATAAGTCTAGGGAGGACGAAAATGACCTAATTGATCATCCAATGACACAAACACACCTATTGGACGCACAAGATTGTTCTAAAACTCTAATTGGACAAGATAATACCTAGGGAGGACGAAAATGACCTAAATGTTAATCCAATGACACAAATGAACGTATTGGAGGCACAAGATTGGTTAAAAACCCTAATTGGACAAGAATAAGCCTAGGGAGGACGAAAATGACCTAATTGATCATCCAATGACACAAACACACCTATTGGATGCACAAGATTGGTTAAAAACCCTAATTGGACAAGAATATGCCTAGGGAGGATGAAAATGACCTAAATGTTAATCCAATGACACAACTCAACTTATTGGATGCACAAGATTGGTTAAAAACCCTAATTGGACAAGAATAAGCCTAGGGAGGACGAAAATGACCTAATTGATCATCCAATGACACAAACACACCTATTAGATGCACAAGATTGGTTAAAAACCCTAATTGGACAAGAATAAGCCTAGGGAGGACGAAAATGACTTAATTGATCATCCAATGACACAAACACACCTATTGGATGCACAAGATTGGTTAAAAATTCTAATTGGACAAGAATATGCCTAGGGAGGACGAAAATAACCTAATTGATCATCCAATGACACAAAAACACCTATTGGATGAACAAGATTCGTTAAAAACCCTAATTGGACAAGAATATGCCTTGGGAGGACGAAAATGGCCTAATTGATCATCCAATGACACAAACACACCTATTGGATGCACAAGATTGGTTAAAAACCCTAATTGGACAAGAATAAGCCTAGGGAGGACGAAAATGACCTAATTGATCATCCAATGACACAAACACACCTATTGGATGCACAAGATTGGTTAAAAACCCTAATTGGACAAGAATATGCCTAGGGAGGACGAAAATGACCTAAATATTAATTCAATGACACAAACAAAGTTATTGGATGCACAAGATTGGTTAAAAACCCTAATTGGACAAGAATAAGCCTAGGGAGGACGAAAATGACCTAATTGATCATCCAATGACACAAACACACCTATTGGATGCACAAGATTGGTTAAAAACCCTAATTGGACAAGAATATGCCTAATGAGGACGAAAATGACCTAAATATTAATTCAACGACACAAACAAAGTTATTGGATGCACAAGATTGGTTAAAAACCCTAATTGGACAAGAATAAGCCTAGGGAGGACGAAAATGACCTAATTGATCATCCAATGACACAAACACACCTATTGGATGCACAAGATTGGTTAAAAACCCTAATTGGACAAGAATAAGCCTAGAGAGGACCAAAATGACCTAATTGATCATCCAATGACACAAGCACACCTATTGGATGCACAAGATTGGTTAAAAACCCTAATTGGACAAGAATATGCCTAGGGAGGACGAAAATGACCTAAATGTTAATCCAATGACACAAATGAACTTATTGGATGCACAAGATTGGTTAAAAACCCTAATTGGACAAGAATAATTCTAGGGGGGACGAAAATGACCTAAATGTTAATCCAATGAAACAACTCTACTTATTGGATGCACAAGATTGGTTAAAAACCCTAATTGGACAAGAATAAGCCTAGGGAGGACGAAAATGACCTAATTGATCATCCAATGACACAAACACACCTATTGGATGCACAAGATTGGTTAAAAACCCTAATTGGACAAGAATATGCCTAGGGAGGACGAAAATGACCTAAATATTAATTCAATGAAACAAACATGTTAGACATATGTTCGTTTTTGATGTTATTGACAAGCATCCAATTTGAAATACATCTAACATTGTCAACTGAGAAAAATTTCAGGAACAACAAATTCAATCCTTCATACTCGAGACAATTGCTTGGAACTCAAGGAATCAACAAAATCTTGATGATCCATGAGCACATCGATTAGTACAATCGATTCTATAACAGGGTTGAATAAGTTTACAAAGTTTGGTGTTACCCAATCGATTAGCACAATCGATTTGTACATCCTTGAAGAAATCAAACGGGCTATCAATCGATTCTCCAAATCGATTGGTACACATATTGGAAAATAAATTGTACAAGTCAGAGAGCCAGTTTGCCACAAATCGATTAGGCACATCGATTGAGTGAATCACTAAGACTAAACTGATTGTTTAAATCGATTAGACAAATCGATTGACATTCTTACTGAAATTAAAATGTGCAAGTCAGTAGCACGTTTTGCAGGCAATCGATTTGGCAAATCGATTTCACATCTTTAATTTTGTTTTTGTCTACATCGATTGAAACAATCGATTGCTAATGTCCCAGAGCCAAACCTGTTTACTAAATCGATTAGGCCAATCGATTCACTAAAACAAGTTTCAAAATAACTTAGGTCTGGAACATACACAATCGATTACTACAATCTGTTTATATACATCTGTGTAATAAAAGTTGGTATCAATCGACTTGGTAAATCGATTGAATAACCCAACTGATGAAAAGTACTTCAGACTTAAGATCCACAATCGATTGGCACAATCGATTGACATAAAAGTTTTATAAACAGAGATGACTGAATGGTAAAATCGATTAAGCACATCGATGGTTTTGATCTCGTTGTTTGAACAAAACACATCAAGTCGATTCTGCAAATCGATTTAATTATATACTGTCATCAAAGTTTGAAGAACTACTTAAAATAATCGATTGAGTAAATCGATTAGAATGTACAGTTTCAAGATTCAAGAAAAACAAGACTCGCGAAATCGATTGAGGAAATCGATTAACCAGCATTATGACTTTAATGAATCGATTGGATAAATCGATGCATATGTTGTTTTTCCTGAAACTATATAAACTGTTTTTCAGTATCTTCTTCGAATATACAACAACGTACACATAACTTTCTGATATCTTTGTTTCCCACTGTGAAATAACTTTGAACATTACTTTTTCAGTCATGAAGATTCATCTTTCATGATCCACAAGAACTGAGAAAGATTGCTGGAGAAACAACTTTAGAGAAGAAGACTGCTGAAGAAATCTCTGTGTAATTTCTGATTAGATACATCTGTAAACAAATTCTTAAAACAAATAACATTGAGAAATCCAGTCTTAACTGGTAGTTATCTTCTGTGATTGAGAGGTCTCATCAAGAAGAAACTTGACTGTAATCTTGGAAGAGTTTATGGGAGATAAACTCTGGGATTCAGGGAGATAAGAATAGAATAGAAAGAATTGTTTTAGATTGATAGGCGAGGAGCTAGAACATCTGTAAACGGATTCTGAGATATTCTATTGGAAAGGCCAAGATTGGATTTGATCTTGGGACTGGACGTAGGTCGTTCAACAACGGCTGAACCAGTATAAATCACCGCGTACAATCTTTCTTACCCTTATCTCTGTTTAATTTCTGCAGTGTGTATTTGTTTGATATTGATTGAGTACTTGAATATCTTTCTGCATATTTTGATATTACATGAAAGACTGTTTCCAGCATGATTGTAAGTGAATCAATATCTTGAACAATAAACGTAACTGGTGCATCTCTCAATATATTCTTTGATCCATATACTTGGTGCATTCATTTGTATTGTAGTTTTGGGACCTTATTTGATGCTATGTTTAATAAATGTACGATTTGTTAAACTGCTGCGCATATCTCAAAAAATAGGTAATCTTCCGCATAATTTTCATTTAACAGAGGTTACTGGTACCAACACACAAGATTGGTTAAAAACCCTAATTGGACAAGAATAAGCCTAGGGAGGACGAAAATGACCTAATTGATCATCCAATGACACAAACACACCTATTGGATGCACAAGATTGGTTAAAAACCCTAATTGGACAAGAATATGCCTAGGGAGTACGAAAATAACCTAATTGATCATCCAATGACACAAACACACCTATTAGATGCACAAGATTGGTTTAAAACCCTAATTGGACAAGAATAAGCCTAGGGAGGACGAAAATAACCTAATTGATCATCCAATGACACAAACACACCTATTGGATGCACAAGTTTGGTCTAAAACTCTAACTGGACAAGAATATGCCTAGGGAGGACGAAAATGACCTAAAAGTTAATCCAATGACACAAATGAACGTATTGGATGCACAAGATTGGTTAAAAACCCTAATTGGACAAGAATAAGCCTAGGGAGGACGAAAATGACCTAATTGATCATCCAATGACACAAACACACCTATTGGATGCACAAGATGGGTTAAAAACCCTAATTGGACAAGAATATGTCTAGGGAGGACGAAAATGACCTAATTGATCATCCAATGACACAAACACACCTATTGGATGCACAAGATTGGTTAAAAACCCTAATTGGACTAGAATATGCCTAGGGAGGACGAAAATGACCTAAATGTTAATCCAATGACACAAATGAACTTATTGGATGCACAAGATTGGTTAAAAACCCTAATTGGACAAGAATAAGCCTAGGGAGGACGAAAATGACCTAAATGTTAATCCAATGACACAACTCAACTTATTGGATGCACAAGATTGGTTAAAAACCTTAATTGGGCAAGAATAAGCTTAGGGAGGACGAAAATGACCTAATTGATCATCCAATGACACAAACACACCTATTGGATGCACAAGATTGGTTAAAAACCCTAATTGGACAAGAATAAGCCTAGGGAGGACGAAAATGACCTAATTGATCATCCAATGACACAAACACACCTATTGGAAGCACAAGATTGGTTAAAATTCCTAATTAGACAAGAATATGCCTAGGAAGGACGAAAATGACCTAAATGTGTATCCCAATGACACAAATGAACTTATTGGATGCACAAGATTGGTTAAAAACCATAATTGGACAAGAATATGCCTTGGGAGGACGAAAATGACCTAATCGATCATCCAATGACACAAACACACCTATTGGATGCACAAGATTGGTTAAAAACCCTAATTGGACAAGAATATGCCTAGGGAGGACGAAAATGATCTAAATATCAATTCAATGACACAAATAAACTTATTGGATGCACAAGATTGGTTAAAAACCCTAATTGGACAAGAATAAGCCGAGGGAGGACGAAAATGACCTAATTGATCATCCAATGACACAAACACACCTATTGGATGCACAAGATTGGTTAAAAACCCTAATTGGACAAGAATAGGCCTAGGGAGGACGGATATGACCTAAATGTTAATCCAATGACACAAATGAACTTATTGGATGCACAAGATTGGTTAAAAACCCTAATTGGACAAGAATAAGCCTAGGGAGGACGAAAATGACCTAATTGATCATCGAATGACACTAATGAACTTATTATATGAACAAGATTGGTTAAAAACCCTAATTGGACAAGAATAAGCCTAGGGAGGACGAAAATGACCTAATTGATCATCCAATGACACAAACACACCTATTGGATGCACAAGATTGGTTAAAAACCCTAATTGGACAAGAATATGCCTAGGGAGGACGAAAATGACCTAATTGATCATCCAATGACACTAATGAACTTATTGGATGCACAAGATTGGTTAAAAACCATAATTGGACAAGAATAAGCATAGGGAGGACGAAAATGACCTAATTGATCATCCAATGACACAAACACACCTATTGGATGCACAAGATTGGTTAAAAACCCTAATTGGACAAGAATATGCCAAGGGAGGACGAAAATGACCTAATTGATCATCCAATGAAACAAACACACCTATTGGATGCACAAGATTCGTTAAAAACCCTAACTGGACAAGAATATGCCTAGGGAGGACGAAAATGACCTAATTGATCATCCAATGACACAAACACACCTATTGGATGCACAAGATTGGTTAAAAACCCTAATTGGACAAGAATAAGCCTTGGGAGGACGAAAATGACCTAATTGATCTTCCAATGAAACAAACACATCTATTGGATGCACAAGATTGGTTAAAAACCCTAATTGGACAAGAATAAGCCTAGGGAGGACGAAAATGACCTAATTGATCATCCAATGACACAAACACACCTATTGGATGCACAAGATTGGTTAAAAACCCTAATTGGACAAGAATATGCCAAGGGAGGACGAAAATGACCTAAATGTTAATCCAATGACACAACTCAACTTATTGGATGCACAAGATTGGTTAAAAACCCCAATTGGACAAAAATAAGCCTAGAGAGGACGAAAATGACCTAATTGATCATCCAATGACACAAACACACCTATTAGATGCACAAGATCGGTTAAAAACCCTAATTGGACAAGAATAAGCCTAGGGAGGACGAAAGTGACCTAATTGATCATCCAATGACACAAACACACCTATTGGATGCACAAGATTGGTCTAAAACTCTAATTGGACAAGAATATGCCTAGGGAGGACGAAAATGACCTAAATGTTAATCCAATGACACAAATGAACGTATTGGATGCACAAGATTGGTTAAAAACCTTAATTGGACAAGAATAAGCCTAGGGAGGACGAAAATGACATAAATGTTAATCCAATGACCACAACTCAACTTATTGGAAGCACAAGATTGGTTAAAAACCCTAATTGGATAAGAATAAGCCTAGGGAGGACGAAAATGACCTAATTGATCATCCAATGACACAAACACACCTATTGGATGCACAAGATTGGTTAAAAACCCTAATTGGACAAGAATATGCCTAGGGAGGACGAAAATGACCTAATTGATCATCCAATGACACAAACACACCTACTGGATGCACAAGATCGTTTAAAAACCCTAATTGGACAAGAATAAACCTAGGGAGGACGAAAATGACCTAATTGATCATCCAATGACACAAACACACCTATTGGATGCACAAGATTGGTTAAAAACCCTAATTGGACAAGAATATCCCTAGGGAGGACGAAAATGACCCAATTGATCATCCAATGACACAAACAAACCTATTGGATGCACAAGATTGGTTAAAAACCCTAATTGGACCAGAATATGCCTAGGGAGGACGAAAATGACCTAATTGATCATCCAATGACACAAACACACCTATTGGATGCACAAGATTCGTTAAAAACCCTAATTGGACAAGAATATGCCTAGGGAGGACGAAAATGACCAAATCAATCATCCAATGACACAAACACACCTATTGGATGCACAAGATTGGTTAAAAACCCTAATTGGACAAGAATATGCCTAGGGAGGACGAAAATGACCTAATTGATCATCAAATGACACAAACACACCTATTGGATGCACAAGATTGGTTAAAAACCCTAATTGGACAATAATAAGCCTAGGGAGGATGAAAATAACCTAATTGATCATCCAATGACACAAACACACCTATTGGATGCACAAGATTGGTTAAAAACCCTAATTGGACAAGAATAAGCCTAGGGAGGACGAAAATGACCTAATTGATCATCCAATGACACAAACACACCTATTGGATGCACAAGATTGGTTAAAAACCCTAATTGGACAAGAATATGCCTAGGGAGGACGAAAATGACCTAATTGATCATCCAATGACACAAACACACCTATGGGATGCACAAGATTGGTTAAAAACCCTAATTGGACAAGAATATGCCTAGGGATGACGAATATGACCTAAATGTTAATCCAATAACACAAATGAACTTATTGGATGCACAAGATTGGTTAAAAACCCTAATTGGACAAGAATAAGCCTAGGGAGAACGAAAATGACGTAATTGATCATCCACTGACACAAACACACCTATTGGATGCACAAGATTCGTTAAAAACCCTAATTGGACAAGAATATGCCTAGGGAGGACGGATATGACCTAAATGTTAATCCAATGACAGAAATGAACTTATTGGATGCACAAGATTGGTTAGAAACCCTAATTGGACAAGAATAAGCCTAGGGAGGACGAAAATGACCTAATTGATCATCCAATGACACTAATGAACTTATTGGATGCACAAGATTGGTTAAAAACCCTAATTGGACAAGAATAAGCCTAGGGAGGACGAAAATGACCTAATTGATCATCCAATGACACAAACACACCTATTGGATGCACAAGATTGGTTAAAAACCCTAATTGGACAAGAATATGCATAGGGAGGATGAAAATGACCTAATTGATCATCCAGTGACACAAACACACCTATTGGATGCACAAGATTGGTTAAAAACCCTAATTGGACAAGAATATGCCTAGGGAGGACGAATATGACCTAAATGTTAATCCAATAACACAAATGAACTTATTGGATGCACAAGATTGGTTAAAAACCCTAATTGGACAAGAATAAGCCTAGGGAGAACGAAAATGACGTAATTGATCATCCACTGACACAAACACACCTATTGGATGCACAAGATTGGTTAAAAACCCTAATTGGGCAAGAATATGCCTAGGGAGGACGAATATGACCTAAATGTTAATCCAATGACACAAATGAACTTATTGGATGCACAAGATTGGTTAAAAACCCTAATTGGACAAGAATAAGCCTAGGGAGGACGCAAAATGACCTAATTGATCATCCAATGACACTAATGAACTTATTGAATGCACAAGATTGGTTAAAAACCCTAATTGGACAAGAATAAGCCTAGGGAGGACGAAAATGACCTAATTGATCATCCAATGACACAAACACACCTATTGGATGCACAAGATTGGTTAAAAACCCTAATTGGACAAGAATATGCCTAGGGAGGACAAAAATGACCTAAATATTAATTCATTGACACAAACAAACTTATTGGATGCACAAGATTGGTTAAAAACCCTAATTGGACAAGAATATGCCTAGAGAGGACAAAAATGACCTAAATATTAATTCAATGAAACAAACAAACCTATTGGATGCACAAGATTTGTTAAAAACCCTAATTGGATAAAAATATTCCTAGGGAGGAAGAAAATGACCCAATTGATCATCCAATGACACAAACACACCTATTGGATGCACAAGATTGGTTAAAAACCCTAATTGGACAAGAATAAGCCTAGGGAGGACGAAAATGACCTAATTGATCATCCAATGACACAAACACACCTATTGGATGCACAAGATTGGTTAAAAACCCTAATTGGACAAGAATATGCCTAGGGAGGACGAAAATGACCTAATTGATCATCCATTGCCACAAACACACCTATTGGATGCACAAGAATTGTTAAAAACCCTAATTGGACAAGAATAAGCCTAGGGAGGACGAAAATGACCTAATTGGTCATCCAATGACACAAACACACCTATTGGATGCACAAGATTGGTTAAAAACCCTAATTGGACAAGAATAAGCCAAGGGAGGACGAAAATGACCTAATTGATCATCCAATGACACAAACACACCTATTGGATGCACAAGATTGGTTAAAAACCCTAATCGGACAAGAATATGTCTAGGTAGGACGAAAATGACCTAATTGATCATCCAATGACACAAACACACCTATTGGATGCACAAGATTGGTTAAAAACCCTAATTGGACAAGAATAAGCCTAGGGAGGACGAAAATGACCTAATTGATCATCCAATGACACAAACACACCTATTGGATGCACAAGATTGGTTAAAAACCCTAATTGGATAAGAATATGCCTAGGGAGGACGAAAATGACCTAAATATTAATTCAATGACACAAACAAAGTTATTGGAAGCACAAGATTGGTTAAAAACCCTAATTGGACAAGAATAAGCCTAGGGAGGACGAAAATGACCTAATTGATCATCCAATGACACAAACACACCTATTGGATGCACAAGATTGGTTAAAAACCCTAATTGGACAATAATATGTCTAGGGAGGACGAAAATGACCTAAATATTAATTCAATGACACAAACAAACTTATTGGATGCACAAGATTGGTTAAAAACCCTAATTGGACAATAATATGCCTAGGGAGGACGAAAATGACCTAATTGATCAACCAATGACACTAATGAACTTATTGGATGCACAAGATTGGTTAAAAACCCTAGTTGGACAAGAACATGCCTAGGGAGGACGAAAATGACCTAATTGATCATCCAATGACACTAATGAACTTATTGGATGCACAAGATTGGTTAAAAACCCTAATTGGACAAGAATAAGCCTAGGGAGGACGAAAATGACCTAATTGATCATCCAATGACACAAACACACCTATTGGATGCACAAGATTGGTTAAAAACCCTAATTGGACAAGAATATGCCTAGGGAGGACGAAAATGACCTAATTGATCATCCAATGACACAAACACACCTATTGGATGCACAAGATTGGTTAAAAACCCTAATTGGACCAGAATATGCCTAGGGAGGAGGAAAATGACCTAATTCATCATCCAATGACACAAACACATCTATTGGATGCACTAGATGGGATAAAAACCCTAATTGGACCAGAATATGCCTAGGGAGGATGAAAATGACCTAAATGTTAATCCAATGACACAAATGAACTTATTAGATGTACAAGATTGGTTAAAAACCGTAATTGGACAAGAATAAGCCTAGGGAGGACGAAAATGACCTAATTGATCATCCAATGACACAAACACACCTATTGGATGCACAAGATTGGTTAAAAACCCTAATTGGACAAGAATATGCCTAGGGAGGACGAAAATGACCTAATCGATCATCCAATGACATAAACACACCTATTGGAAGCACAAGATTGGTTAAAAACCCTAATTGGACAAGAATAAGCCTAGGGAGGACGAAAATGACCTAATTGATCATCCAATGACACAAACACACCTATTGGATGCACAAGATTGGTTAAAAACCCTAATTGGACAAGAATATGCCTAGGGAGGACGAAAATGACCTAATTGATCATCCAGTGAAACAAACACACCTATTGGATGCACAAGATTGGTTAAGAACCCTAATTGGACAAGAATATGCCTAGGGAGGACGAAAATGATCTAAATATTAATTCAGTGACACAAACAAACTCATTGGATGCACAAAATTGGTTAAAAACCCTAATTGGACATTAATAAGCCTAGGGAGGACGAGAATGACCTAATTGATCATCCAATGACACAAATACACCTATTGGAAGCACAAGATTGGTTAAAAACCCTAATTGGACAAGAATAAGCCTAGGGAGGACGAAAATGACCTAATTGATCATCCAATGACACAAACACACCTATTGGATGCACAAGATTGGTTAAAAACCCTAATTGGACAAGAATATGCCTAGGGAGGACGAAAATGACCTAAATATTAATTCAATGACACAAACAAACTGATTGGATGCACAAGATTGGTTAAAAACCCTAACTAGACAAGAATGTGGCTAGGGATGACGAAAATGACCTAATTGATCATCCAATGACACAAACACACCTATTGGATGCACAAGATTGGTTAAAAACCCTAATTGGACAAAAATATGCCTAGGGAGGACAAATATGACCTAAATGTTAATCCAATAACACAAATGAACTTATTGGATGCACAAGATTGGTTAAAAACCCTAATTGGACAAGAATAAGCCTAGGGAGGACGAAAATGACCTAATTGATCATCCAATGACACAAACACACCTATTGGATGCACAAGATTGGTTAAAAACCCTAATTGGACAAGAATATGTCTAGGGAGGACGAAAATGACCTAATTGTTCATCCAATGACACAAACACACCTATTGGATGCACAAGATTGGTTAAAAACCATAATTGGACAAGAATAAGCCTAGGGAGGACGAAAATGACCTAATTGATCATCCAATGACACAAACACACCTATTGGATGCACAAGATTGGTTAAAAACCCGAATTGGACAAGGATATGCCTTGGGAGGACGAAAATGACCTAAATATTAATTCAATGACACAAACAAACTTATTGGATGCACAAGATTGGTTAAAAACCCTAATTGGACAAGAATAAGCCTAGGGAGGACGAAAATGACCTAATTGATCATCCAATGACACAAACACACCTATTGGATGCACAAGATTGGTTAAAAACCCTAATTGGACAAGAATATGCCTAGGGAGGACGAAAATGACCTAATTGATCATCCAATGACACAAACACACCTATTGGATGCACAAGATTGGTTAAAAACCCTAATTGGACTAGAATATGCCTAGGGAGGACGAAAATGATCTAAATATTAATTCAATGACACAAATAAACTTATTGGATGCACAAGATTGGTTAAAAACCCTAATTGGACATTAATAAGCCTAGGGAGGACGAAAATGACCTAATTGATCATCCAATGACACAAACACACCTATTGGAAGCACAAGATTGGTTAAAAACCCTAATTGGACAAGAATAAGCCTAGGGAGGACGAAAATGACCTAATTGATCATCCAATGACACAAACACACCTATTGGATGCACAAGATTGGTTAAAAACCCTAATTGGACAAGAATGTGCCTAGGGAGGACGAAAATGATCTAATTGATCATCCAATGACACAAACACACCTATTGGATGCACAAGATTGGTTAAAAACCCTAATTGGACAAGAATATGCCTAGGGAGGACGAATATGACCTAAATGTTAATCCAATAACACAAATGAACTTATTGGATGCACAAGATTGGTTAAAAACCCTAATTGGACAAGAATAAGCCTAAGGAGGACGAAAATGACCTAATTGATCATCCAATGACACAAACACACCTATTGGATGCACAAGATTGGTTAAAAACTATAGTTGGACAAGAACATGCCTAGGGAGGACGAAAATGACCTAATTGATCATCCAATGACACTAATGAACTTATTGGATGCACAAGATTGGTTAAAAACCCTAATTGGACAAGAATAAGCCTAGGGAGGACGAAAATGACCTAATTGATCATCCAATGACACAAACACACCTATTGGATGCACAAGATTGGTTAAAAACCCTAATTGGACTAGAATATGCCTTAGGAGGACGAAAATGACCTAAATATTAATTCAATGACATAAACAAAGTTATTCGATGCACAAGATTGGTTAAAAACCCTAATTGGACAAGAATAAGCCTAGGGAGGACGAAAATGACCTAATTGATCATCCAATGACACAAACACACCTATTGGATGCACAAGATTGGTTAAAAACCCTAATTGGAAAAGAATAAGCCTAGGGAGGACGAAAATGACCAAATTGATTATCCAATGACACAAACACACCTATTGGATTCACAAGATTGGTTAAAAACGCTAATTGGACAAGAATAAGCATAGGGAGGACGAAAATGACCTAATTGATCATCCAATGACACAAACAAACCTATTGGATGCAACAGATTGGTTTAAAACCCTAGTTGCACAAGAATATGCCTAGGGAGGACGAAAATGACCTAATTGATCATCCAATGACACAAATGAACTTATTGGATGCACAAGATTGGTTAAAAACCCTAATTGGACAAGAATAAGCCTAGGGAGGACGAAAATGACCTAATTGATCATCCAATGACACAAACACACCTATTGGATGCACAAGATTGGTTAAAAACCCTAATTGGACAAGAATAAGCCTAGGGAGGATGAAAATAACTTAATTGATCATCCAATGACACAAACCCACCTATTGGATGCACAAGATTGGTTAAAAACCCTAATTGGACAAGAATATGTCTAGGGAGGACGAAAATGACCTAAATGTTAATCCAATGACACAAACACACCTATTGGATGCACAAGATTGGTTAAAAACCCTAATTGGACAATAATATGCCTAGGGAGGACGAAAATGAACTAAATGTTAATCCAATGACACAAATGAACTTATTGGATGCACAAGATTGGTTAAAAACCCTAATTGGACAAGAATAAGCCTAGGGAGGACGAAAATGACCTAATTGATCATCCAATGACACAAACACACCTATTGGATGCACAAGATTGGTTAAAAACCCTAATTGGACAAGAATCTGCCTAGGTAGGACGAAAATGACCTAATTGATCATCCATTGCCACAAACACACCTATTGGATGCACAAGATTGGTTAAAAACCCTAATTGGACAAGAATATGCCTAGGGAGGACGAAAATGACCTAATTGATCATCCAATGACACAAACATACCTATTGGATGCACAAGATCGGTTAAAAACCCTAATTAGACAAGAATAAGCCTAAGGGGGACGAAAATGACCTAATTGATCATTCAATGACACAAACACACCTATTGGATGCACAAGATTGGTTAAAAACCCTAATTGGACAAGAATATGCCTAGGGAGGACGAAAATGACCTAATTGATCATCCAGTGACACAAATGAACTTATTGGATGCACAAGATTAGTTAAAAAACCTAATTGGACAAGAATAAGCCTAGGGAGGACGAAAATAATCAAATTGATCATCCAATGACACAAACACACCTATTGGATGCACAAGATTGGTAAAAAAACCCTAATTGGACAAGAATAAGCTTAGGGAGGACGAAAATGACCTAAATGTTCGTCCAATGACACAAACACACCTATTAGATGCACAAGATTGCATAAAAACCCTAATTGGACAAGAATAAGACTAGGGAGGACGAAAATGACCTAAATGTTCCTCCAATGACACAAACGAACCTATTGGATGCACAAGATTGGTTAAAAACCCAAATTGGAGAAGAATAAACCTAGGGAGGACGAAAATGACCTAAATGTTAATCCAATGACACAACTCAACTTATTGGATGCACAAGATTGGTTAAAAACCCTAATTGCACAAGAATATGCCTAGGGAGGACATAAATGACCTAAATATTAATTCAATGAAACAAACAATCTTATTGGATGCACAAGATTGGTTAAAAACCCTAATTGGACAAGAATAAGCCTAGGGAGGATGAAAATGACCTAATTGATCATCCAATGACACAAACACACCTATTGGATGCACAAGATTGGTTAAAGACCCTAATTGGACAAGAATAAGCCTAGGGAGGACGAAAATTATCTAAATGTTAATCCAATGACACAACTCAACTTATTGGATGCACAAGATTGGTTAAAAACCCTAATTGGACAAGAATAAGCCTGTGGAGTACGAAAATGACCTAATTGATCATCCAATGACACAAACACACCTATTGGATGCACAAGATTGGTTAAAGACCCTAATTGGACAAGAATAAGCCTAGGGAGGACGAAAATGACCTAATTGATCATCCAAATGACACAAACACACCTATTGGATGCACAAGATTGGTTAAAAACCCTAATTGGACAAGAATATGCCTAGGGAGGACGAAAATGACCTAATTGATCATCCAATGACACAAACACACCTATTGGATGCACAAGATTAGTTAAAAACCCAAATTGGACAAGAATATGCCTAGGGAGGACGAAAATGATCTAAATATTAATTCAATGACACAAATAAACTTATTGGATGCACAAGATTGGTTAAAAACCATAATTGGACATTAATAAGCCTAGGGAGGACGAAAATGACCTAATTGATCATCCAATGACACAAACACACCTATTGGAAGCACAAGATTGGTTAAAAACCCTAATTGGACAAGAATAAGCCTAGGGAGGACGAAAATGACCTAATTGATCATCCAATGACACAAACACACCTATTGGATGCACAAGATTGGTTAAAAACCCTAATTGGACAAGAATATGCCTAGAGAGGACGAAATTGACCTAATTGATCATCCAATGACACAAACACACCTATTGGATGCACAAGATTGGTTAAAAACCCTAATTGGACTAGAATATGCCTAGGGAGGACGAAAATGACCTAAATGTTAATCCAATGACACAAATGAACTTATTGGATGCACAAGATTGGTTAAAAATCCTAATTGGACAAGAATAAGCCTAGGGAGGACGAAAATGACCTAAATGTTAATCCAATGACACAACTCAACTGATTGGATGCACAAGATTGGTTAAAAACCCTTATTGGACAAGAATAAGCCTAGGGAGGACGAAAATGACCTAATTGATCATCCAATGACACAAACACACCTATTGGATGCACAAGATTGGTTAAAAACCCTAATTGGACAAGAATATGCCTAGGGAGGACGAAAATGACCTATTTGATCATCCAACGACACAAACACACCTATTTATTTCACAAGATCGGTTAAAAACCATAATTGGACAAGAATAAGCCTAGGGAGGACGAAAATGACCTAATTGATCATCCAATGACACAAACACACCTATTGGATGCACAAGATTGGTTAAAAACCCTAATTGGACAAGAATATGCCTAGGGAGGACGAAAATGACCTAAATATTAATCCAATGACACAAACAAACTTATTGGATGCACAAGGTTGGTTAAAAACCCTAATTGGACAAGAATAAGCCTAGGGAGAACGAACATGACCTAATTGATCATCCAATGACACAAACACACCTATTGGATGCACAAGATTGGTTAAAAACCCTAATTGGACAAGAATATGCCTAGGGAGGACGAAAATGACCTAATTGATCATCCAATGACACAAACACACCTATTGGATGCACAAGATTGGTTAAAAACCATAATTGGACAAGAATAAGCCTAGGGAGGACGAAAATGACCTAATTGATCATCCAATGACACAAACACACCTATTGGATGCACAAGATTGGTTAAAAACCCTAATTGGACAAGAATATGCCTAGGGAGGACGAAAATGACCTAAATATTAATCCAATGACACAAACAAACTTATTGGATGCACAAGGTTGGTTAAAAACCCTAATTGGACAAGAATAAGCCTAGGGAGGACGATAATGACCTAAATGTTAATCTAATGACACCAATGAACTTATTGGATGCACAAGATTGGTTAAAAACCCTAATTGGACAAGAATAAGACTAGGGAGGACGAAAATGACCTAAATGCTAATCCAATGACACAACTCAACTTATTGGATGCACAAGATTGGTTAAAAACCCTAATTGGGCAAGAATAAGCCTAGGGAGGACGAAAATGACCTAATTGATCATCCAATGACACAAACACACCAATTGGATGCACAAGATTAGTTAAAAACCCTAATTGGACAAGAATAAGCCTAGGGAGAACGAAAATGACCAAATTGATCATCCATTGCCACAAACACAGCTATTTGATGCACAAGATTGGTTAAAAACCCTAATTCGACAAGAATATGCCTAGGGAGGACGAAAATGACCTAAATTGATTATCCAATGACACAAACACACCTATTGGATGCACAAGATTGGTTAAAAACCCTAATTGGACAAGAATATACCTAGGGAGGACGAAAATGACCTAAATGTTAATCCAATGACACAAATGAACTTATTGGTTGCACAAGATTGGTTAAAAACCCTAATTGGACAAGAATAAGCCTAGGGAGAACGAAAATGACCTAAATGTTAATCCAATGACACAACTCAACTTATTGGATGCACAAGATTGGTTAAAAACCATAATTGGACAAGAATAAGCCTAGGGAGGACGAAAATGACCTAATTGATCATCCAATGACACAAACACACCTATTGGATGCACAAGATTGGTTAAAAACCCTAATTGGACAAGAATATGCCTAGGGAGGACGAAAATGACCTAAATATTAATTCAATGACACAAACAAACTTATTGGATGCACAAGATTTGTTAAAAACCCTAATTGGACAAGAATAAGCCTAGGGAGGACGAAAATGACCTAATTGATCATCCAATGACACAAACACACCTATTGGAAGCACAAGATTGGTTAAAAACCCTAATTGGGCAAGAATATGCCTAGCGAGGACGGATATGACCTAAATGTTAATCCAATGACACAAATGAAGTTATTGGATGCACAAGATTGGTTAAAAACCCTAATTGGACAAGAATAAGCCTAGGGAGGACGAAAATGACCTAATTGATCATCCAATGACACAAACACACCTATTGGATGCACAAGATTGGTTAAAAACCCTAATTGGACAAGAATATGCCTAGGGAGGACGAAAATGACCTAAATGTTAATCCAATGACACAAATGAACTTATTGGATGCACAAGATTGGATATAAACCCTAACTGGACAAGAATAAGCCTAGGGAGGACGAAAATGACCTAATTGATCATCCAATGACACAAACACACCTATTGGATGCACAAGATTGGTTAAAAACCCTAATTGGACAAGAATATGCCTAGGGAGGACGAAAATGACCCAAATATTAATTCAATGACACAAACAAACTTATTGGATGCACAAGATCGGTTAAAAACCCTAATTGGACAAGAATAAGCCTAGGGAGGACGAAAATGACCTAATTGATCATCCAATGACACAAACACACCTATTGGATGCACAAGATTGGTTAAAAACCCTAATTGGACAAGAATATGCCTAGGGAGGACGAAAATGACCTAATTGATCATCCAATAACATAAATGAACTTATTGGATGCACAAGATTAGTTAAAAACCCTAATTGGACAAGAATAAGCCTAGGGAGGACGAAAATGACCTAATTGATCATCCAATGACACAAACACACCTATTGGATGCACAAGATTGGTTAAAAACCCTAATTGGACAAGAATATGCCTAGGGAGGACGAAAATGACCTAATTGATCATCCAATGACACAAACACACCTATTGGACGCACAAGATTGGTTAGAAACCCTAATTGGACAAGAATATGCCTAGGGAGGACGAAAATGATCTAAATATTAATTCAGTGACACAAACAAACTCATTGGATGCACAAGATTGGTTAAAAACCCTAATTGGACATTAATAAGCCTAGGGAGGACGAGAATGACCTAATTGATCATCCAATGACACAAATACACCTATTGGAAGCACAAGATTGGTTAAAAACCCTAATTGGACAAGAATAAGCCTAGGGAGGACGAAAATGACCTAATTGATCATCCAATGACACAAACACACCTATTGGATGCACAAGATTGGTTAAAAACCCTAATTGGACAAGAATATGCCTAGGGAGGACGAAAATGACCTAATTGATCATCCAGTGAAACAAACACACCTATTGGATGCACAAGATTGGTTAAGAACCCTAATTGGACAAGAATATGCCTAGGGAGGACGAAAATGATCTAAATATTAATTCAGTGACACAAACAAACTCATTGGATGCACAAAATTGGTTAAAAACCCTAATTGGACATTAATAAGCCTAGGGAGGACGAGAATGACCTAATTGATCATCCAATGACACAAATACACCTATTGGAAGCACAAGATTGGTTAAAAACCCTAATTGGACAAGAATAAGCCTAGGGAGGACGAAAATGACCTAATTGATCATCCAATGACACAAACACACCTATTGGATGCACAAGATTGGTTAAAAACCCTAATTGGACAAGAATATGCCTAGGGAGGACGAAAATGACCTAATTGATCATCCAATGACACAAACACATCTATTGGAAGCACAAGATTGGTTAAAAACCCTAATTGGACAAGAATATGCAAAGGGAGGACGACAATGACCTAATTGATCATCCAATGACACAAACACAACTATTGGATCCACAAGATTGGTTAAAAACTCTAATTGGACAAGAATATACCTAGGCAGGACGAAAATGACTTAATTGATCATCCAATGACACAAACACATCTATTGGATGCACAAGATCGGTTAAAAACCCTAATTGGACAAGAATAAGCCTAGGGAGGACGAAAATGACCTAATTGATCATCCAATGACACAAACACACCTATTGGATGCACAAGATTGGTTAAAAACCCTAATTGGACAAGAATATGCCTAGGGAGGACGAAAATGACCTAAATATTAATCCAATGACACCACTCAACTTATTGGATGCACAAGATTGGTTAAAAACCCTAATTGGACAAGAATATGCCTAGGGAGGACGAAAATGACCTAAATGTTAATCCAATGACACAAATGAACATATTGGATGCACAAGATTGGTTAAAAACCCTAATTGGACAACGAAAATGACCTAATTGATCATCCAATGACACAAACACACCTATTGGATGCACAAGATTGGTTAAAAACCCTAATTGGACAAGAATAAGCCTAGGGAGGACGAAAATGACCTAAATGTTAATCCAATGACACAAACACACCTATTGGATACACAAGATTGGTTAAAACCCTAATTGGACAAGAATAAGCCTAGGGAGGACGAAAATGACCTAATTGATCATCCAATGTCACAAACACACCTATTGGAAGCACAAGATTGGTTAAAAACCCTAATTGGACAAGAATATGCCTAGGAAGGACGAAAATGACCGAAATGTTAATCCAATGACAGAAATGAACTTATTGGATGCACAAGATTGGTTAAAAACCCTAATTGGACAAGAATAAGCCTAGGGAGGACGAAAATGACCTAATTGATCATCCAATGACACAAACACACCTATTGGATGCACAAGATTGGTTAAAAACCCTAATTGGACAAGAATATGCCTAGGGAGGAGGAAAATGACCTAAATATTAATTCAATGACACAAACAAACTTATTGGATGCACAAGATTGGTTAAAAACCCTAATTGGACAAGAATAGGCCAAGGGAGGACGAAAATGACCTAAATGATCATCCAATGACACAAACACACCTATTGGATGCACAAGATTGGTTAAAAACCCTAATTGGACAAGAATATGCCTAGGGAGGACGAAAATGACCTAATTGATCATCCAGTGACACAAATGAACTTATTGGATGCACAAGATTAGTTAAAAAACCTAATTGGACAAGAATAAGCCTAGGGAGGACGAAAATAACCAAATTGATCATCCAATGACACAAACACACCTATTGGATGCACAAGATTGGTAAGAAACCCTAATTGGACAAGAATAAGCTTAGGGAGGACGAAAATGACCTAAATGTTCGTCCAATGACACAAACACACCTATTAGATGCACAAGATTGCATAAAAACCATAATTGGACAAGAATAAGACTAGGGAGGACGAAAATGACCTAAATGTTCCTCCAATGACACAAATGAACTTATTGGATGCACAAGATTGGCTAAAAACCCTAATTAGACAAGAATAAGCCTAGGGAGGACGAAAATGACCTAAATGTTCATCCAATGACACAAATGAACCTATTGGATGCACAAGATTGGTTAAAAACCCAAATTGGAGAAGAATAAACCTAGGGAGGACGAAAATGACCTAAATGTTAATCCAATGACACAACTCAACTTATTGGATGCACAAGATTGGTTAAAAACCCTAATTGGACAAGAATATGCCTAGGGAGGACATAAATGACCTAAATATTAATTCAATGAAACAAACAATCTTATTGGATGCACAAGATTGGTTAAAAACCCTAATTGGACAAGAATAAGCCTAGGGAGGACGAAAATGACCTAATTGATCATCCAATTACACAAACACACCTATTGGATGCACAAGATTGGTTAAAGACCCTAATTGGACAAGAAAAAGCCTAGGGAGGACGAAAATGACCTAAATGTTAATCCAATGACACAACTCAACTTGTTGGATGCACAAGATTGGTTAAAAACCCTAATTGGACAAGAATAAGCCTGGGGAGGACGAAAATGACCTAATTGATCATCCAATGACACAAACACACCTATTGGATGCACAAGATTGGTTAAAGACCCTAATTGGACAAGAATAAGCCTAGGGAGGACGAAAATGACCTAATTGATCATCCAAATGACACAAACACACCTATTGGATGCACAAGATTGGTTAAAAACCCTAATTGGACAAGAATATGCCTAGGGAGGACGAAAATGACCTAATTGATCATCCAATGACACAAACACACATATTGGATGCACAAGATTAGTTAAAAACCCAAATTGGACAAGAATATGCCTAGGGAGGACGAAAATGATCTAAATATTAATTCAATGACACAAATAAACTTATTGGATGCACAAGATTGGTTAAAAACCCTAATTGGACATTAATAAGCCTAGGGAGGAGGAAAATGACCTAATTGATCATCCAATGACACAAACACACCTATTGGAAGCACAAGATTGGTTAAAAACCCTAATTGGACAAGAATAAGCCTAGGGAGGACGAAAATGACCTAATTGATCATCCAATGACACAAACACACCTATTGGATGCACAAGATTGGTTAAAAACCCTAATTAGACAAGAATATGGCTAGGGAGGACGAAAATGACCTAATTGATCATGCAATGACACAAACACACCTATTGGATGCACAAGATTGGTTAAAAACCCTAATTGGACAAGAATAAGCCTAGGGAGGACGAAAATGACCTAATTGATCATCCAATGACACAAATGAACTTATTGGATGCACAAGATTGGTTAAAAACCCTAATTGGACAAGAATAAACCTAGGGAGGACGAAAATGACCTAATTGATCTTCCAATGACACAAACACACCTATTGGAAGCACAAGATTGGTTAAAAACCCTAATTGGACAAGAATAAGCCTAGGGAGGACGAAAATGACCTAATTGATCATCCAATGACACAAACACACCTATTGGATGCACAAGATTGGTTAAAAACCCTAATTGGACAAGAATATGCCTAGGGAGGACGAAAATGACCTAAATATTAATTCAATGAAACAAACAAACTTATTGGATGCAAAAGATTGGTTAAAAACCCTAATTGGACAAGAATAAGCCTAGGGAGGACGAAAATGACCTAATTGATCATCCATTGCCACAAACACACCTATTGGATGCACAAGATTGGTTAAAAACCCTAATTGGACAAGAATATGCCTGGGGAGGACGAAAGTGACCTAATTGATCATCCAATGACATAAACACACCTATTGGATGCACAAGATTGGTTAAAAACCCTAATTGGACAAGTATATGCCTAGGGAGGACGAAAATGACCTAATTGATCATCCAATGACACAAACACACCTATTGGATGCACAAGATTGGTTAAAAACCCTAATTGGACAAGAATATGCCTAGGGAGGACGAAAATGACCTAATTGATCATCCAATGACACAAATGAACTTATTGGATGCACAAGATTAGTTAAAAACCTAAATTGGACAAGAATATGCCTAGGGAGGATGAAAATGACCTAATTGATCATCCACTTGACACAAACACACCTATTGGATGCACAAGATTGGTTAAAAACCCTAATTTGACAAGAATAAGCCTAGGGAGGACGAAAATGACCTAATTGATCATCCAATGACACAAACACACCTATTGGATGCACAAGATTGGTTAAAAACCCTAATTGGACAAGAATAAGCCTAGGGAGGACGAAAATGACCTAATTGATCATCCAATGACACAAACACACCAATTGGATGCACAAGATTGGTTAAAAACCCTAGTTGGACAAGAACATGCCTAGGGAGGACGAAAATGACCAAAATATTAATTCAATGACACAAACAAAGTTATTGGATGCACAAGATTGGTTAAAAACCCTAATTGGACAAGAATAAGCCTAGGGAGGACGAAAATGACCTAATTGATCATCCAATGACACAAACACACCTATTGGATGCACAAGATTGGTTAAAAACCCTAATTGGACAAGAATAAGCCTAGGGAGGACGAAAATGACCTAATTGATCATCCAATGACACAAACACACCTATTGGATGCACAAGATTGGTTAAAAACCCTAATTGGACAAGAATAAGCCTAGGGAGGACGAAAATGACCTAATTGATCATCCAATGACACAAACACATCTATTGGAAGCACAAGATTGGTTAGAAACCCTAGTTGGACAAGAATATGCCTAGGGAGGACGAAAATGACCTAATTGATCATCCAATGACACAAATGAACTTATTGGATGCACAAGATTGCTTAAAAACCCTAATTGGACAAAAATAAGCATAGAAAGGACGAAAATGACCTAATTGATCATCCAATGACACAAACACACCTATTGGATGCACAAGATTGGTTAAAAACCCTAATTGGACAAGAATAAGCCTAGGGAGGACGAAAATGACCTAATTGATCATCCAATGACACAAACACACCTATTGGATGCACAAGATTGGTTAAAAACCCTAATTGGACAAGAATAAGCCTAGGGAGGACGAAAATGACCTAATTGATCATCCAATGACACAAACACACCTATTGGATGCACAAGATTGGTTAAAAACCCTAATTGGACAAGAATATGCCTAGGGAGGACGAAAATGACCTAATTGATCATCCAATGACACAAACAAACCTATTGGATGCACAAGATTGGTTAAAACCCCTAATTGGACAAGAATATGCCTAGGGAGGACGAAAATGACCTAAATATTAATTTAATGACACAAACAAAGTTATTGGATGCACAAGATTGGTTAAAAACCCTAATTGGACAAGAATAAGCCTAGGGAGGACGTAAATGACCTAATTGATCATCCAATGACACAAACACACCTATTGGATGCACAAGATTGGTTAAAAACCCTAATTGGACAAGAATATGCCTTGGGAGGACGAAAATGACCTAAATGTTAATCCAATGACACAAATGAACTTATCGGATGCACAAGATTGGTTTAAAACCCTAATTGGACAAGAATAAGCCTAGGGAGGACGAAAATGACCTAATTGATCATCCAATGACACAAACACACCTATTGGATGCACAAGATTGGTTAAAAACCCTAATTGGACAAGAATATGCCTAGGGAGGACGAATATGACCTAAATGTGAATCCAATGACACAAATGAACTTATTGGATGCACAAGATTGGTTAAAAACCCTAATTGGACTAGAATAAGCCTAGGGAGAACGAAAATGACCTAAATGTTAATCCAATGACACAACTCAACTTATTGGATGCACAAGATTGGTTAAAATCCCTAATTGAACAAGAATAAGCCTAGGGAGGACGAAAATGACCTAATTGATCATCCAATGACACAAACACACCTATTGGATGCACAAGATTGGTTAAAAACCCTAATTGGACAAGAATATGCCTAGGGAGGACGAAAATGACATAAATATTAATTCAATGAAACAAACAAACTTATTGGATGCACAAGATTGGTTAAAAACCCTAATTGGACAAGAATAAGCATAGGGAGGACGAAAATGACCTAATTGATCATCCAATGACACAAACACACCTATTGGATGCACAAGATTGGTTAAAAACCCTAATTAGACAAGAATATGCCTAGGGAGGACGAAAATGACCTAATTGATCATCCAATGACACAAACACACCTATTGGATGCACAAGATCGGTTAAAAACCCTAATGGGACAAGAATAAGCCTAGGGAGGACGAAAATGACCTAATTGATCATCCAATGACACAAACACACCTATTGGATGCACAAGATTGGTTAAAAACCCTAATTGGACAAGAATATGCCTAGGGAGGACGAAAATGACCTAATTGATCATCCAATGACACAAATGAACGTATTGGATGCACAAGATTAGTTAAAAAGCCTAATTGGACAAGAATATGCTTAGGGAGGACGAAAATAACCTAATTGATCATCCAATGACACAAACACACCTATTGGATGCACAAGATTGGTTAAAAACCCTAATTGGACAAGAATATGCCTAGGGAGGACGAAAATGACCTAATTGATCATCCAATGACACAAACACACCTATTGGATGCACAAGATTGGTTAAAAACCCTAATTGGACAAGAATATGCCTAGGGAGGACGAAAATGACCTAATTGATCATCCCATGACACAAAAACACCTATTGGATGCACAAGATTGGTTAAAAACCCTAATTGGACAAGAATATGCCTAGGGAGGACGAAAATGACCTAATAGATCATCCAATGACACAAACACACCTATTGGATGCACAAGATTGGTTAAAAACCCTAATTGGACAATAATATGCCTAGGGAGGACGAAAATGATCTAAATATTAATTCAATTACACAAATAAACTTATTGGATGCACAAGATTGGTTAAAAACCCTAATTGGACATTAATAAGCCTAGGGAGGACAAAAATGACCTAATTGATCATCCAATGACACAAACACACCTATTGGAAGCACAAGATTGGTTAAAAACCCTAATTGGACAAGAATAAGCCTAGGGAGGACGAAAATGACCTAATTGATCATCCAATGACACAAACACACCTATTGGATGCACAAGATTGGTTAAAAACCCTAATTGGACAAGAATATGCCTAGGGAGGACGAAAATGACCTAATTGATCATCCAATGACACAAATGAACCTATTGGATGCACAAGATTGGTTAAAACCCCTAATTGGACAAGAATAAGCCTAGGGAGGACGAAAATGACCTAATTGATCATCCAATGACACAAACACACCTATTGGATGCACAAGATTGGTTAAAAACCCTAATTGGACAAGAATATGCTTAGGAAGGACAAAAATGACCTAAATATTAATTCAATGACACAAACAAACTTATTGGATGCACAAGATTGGTTAAAAACCCTAATTGGACAAGAATAAGCCTAGGGAGGACGAAAATGACCTAATTGATCATCCAATGAAACAAACACACCTATTGGATGCACAAGATTGGTTAAAAACCCCAATTGGACAAGAATAAGCCTAGGGAGGACGAAAATGACCTAATTGATCATCCAATGACACAAACACACCTATTGGATGCACAAGATTGGTTAAAAACCCTAATTGGACAAGAATATGCCTAGGGAGGACGAAAATGACCTAAATGTTAATCCAATAACACAAATGAACTTATTGGATGCATAAGATTGGTTAAAAACCCTAATTGGACAAGAATAAGCCTAGGGAGAACGAAAATGACCTAATTGATCATCCAATGACACAAACACACCTATTGGATGTACAAGATTGGTTAAAAACCCTAATTGGACAAGAATATGCCTAGGGAGGACGAAAATGACCTAAATATTAATTCAATGACACAAACAAACTTATCGGATGCACAAGAATGGTTAAAAACCCTAATTGGACAAGAATAAGCCTAGGGAGGACGAAAATGAACTAATTGATCACCCAATGACACAAACACACCTATTGGATGCACAAGATTGGTTAACAACCCTAGTTGGACAAGAACATGCCTAGGGAGGACGAAAATGACCTAATTGATCATCCAATGACACTAATGAACTTATTGGATGCACAAGATTGGTTAAAAACCCTAATTGGACAACAATAAGCCTAGGGAGGACGAAAATGACCTAATTGATCATCCAATGACACAAACACACCTATTGGATGCACAAGATTGGTTAAAAACCCTAATTGGACAAGAATATGCCTAGGGAGGACGAAAATGACCTAATTGACCATCCAATGACACAAACATACCTATTGGATGCACAAGATCGGTTAAAAACCCTAATTAGACAAGAATAAGCCTAAGGGGGACGAAAATGACCTAATTGATCATCCAATGACACAAACACACCTATTGGATGCACAAGATTGGTTAAAAACCCTAATTGGACAAGAATATGCCTAGGGAGGACGAAAATGACCTAATTGATCATCCATTGACACAAATGAACTTATTGGATGCACAAGATTAGTTAAAAAACCTAATTGGACAAGAATAAGCCTAGGAAGGACGAAAATAACCAAATTGATCATCCAATGACACAAACACACCTATTGGATGCACAAGATTGGTAAAAAACCCTAATTGGACAAGAATAAGCCTAGGGAGGACGAAAATGACCTAAATGTTCGTCCAATGACACAAACACACCTATTAGATGCACAAGATTGCATAAAAACCCTAATTGGATAAGAATAAGACTAGGGAGGACGAAAATGACCTAAATGTTCCTCCAATGACACAAATGAACTTATTGGATGCACAAGATTGGCTAAAAACCCTAATTAGACAAGAATAAGCCTAGGGAGGACGAAAATGACCTAAATGTTCATCCAATGACACAAATGAACCTATTGGATGCACAAGATTGATTAAAAACCCTAATTGGAGAAGAATAAACCTAGGGAGGACGAAAATGACCTAAATGTTAATCCAATGACACAACTCAACTTATTGGATGCACAAGATTGGTTAAAAACCCTAATTGGACAAGAATATGCCTAGGGAGGACGTAAATGACCTAAATATTAATTCAATGAAACAAACAATCTTATTGGATGCACAAGATTGGTTAAAAACCCTAATTGGACAAGAATAAGCCTAGGGAGGACGAAAATGACCTAATTGATCATCCAATGACACAAACACACCTATTGGATGCACAAGATTTGTTAAAGACCCTAATTGGACAAGAATAAGCCTAGGGAGGACGAAAATGACCTAAATGTTAATCCAATGACACAACTCAACTTATTGGATGCACAAGATTGGTTAAAAACCCTAATTGGACAAGAATAAGCCTAGGGAGGACGAAAATGACCTAATTGATCATCCAATGACACAAACACACCTATTGGATGCACAAGATTGGTTAAAAACCCTAATTGGACAAGAATATGCCTAGGGAGGAAGAATATGACCTAAATGTTAATCCAATGACACAAATGAACTTATTGGATGCACAAGATTGGTTAAAAACCCTAATTGGACAAGAATAAGCCAAGGGAGGACGAAAATTACCTAATTGATCATCCAATGACACAAAAACACCTATTGGATGCACAAGATTGGTTAAAAACCCTAATTGGACAAGAATATGCCTAAGGATGACGAAAATGACCTAAATGTGAATCCAATGACACAAATGCACTTATTGGATGCACAAGATTGGTTAAAAACCCTAATTGGACAAGAACATGCCTAGGGAGGACGAAAATAAGCCTAGGGAGGACGAAAATGACCTAATTGATCTTCCAATGACACAAACACACCTATTGGATGCACAAGATTGGTTAAAAACCCTAGTTGGACAAGAACATGCCTAGGGAGGACGAAAATGACCTAATTGATCATCCAATGACACTAATGAACTTATTGGATGCACAAGATTGGTTAAAAACCCTAATTGGACAAGAATAAGCATAGGGAGAACGAAAATTACCTAAATGTTAATCCAATGACACAACTCAACTTATTGGATGCACAAGATTGGTTAAAAACCCTAATTGGACAAGAATAAGCCTAGGGAGGACGAAAATGACCTAATTGATCATCCAATGACACAAACACACCTATTGGATGCACAAGATTGGTTAAAAACCCTAATTGGACAAGAATAAGCCTAGGGAGGACGAAAATGACCTAATTGATCATCCAATGACACAAACACACCTATTGGATGCACAAGATTTGTTAAAAACCCTAATTGGACAAGAATATGCCTAGGGAGGACGAAAATGACCTAATTGATCATCCAATGACACAAACACACCTATTGAATGCACAAGATTGGTTAAAAACCCTAATTGGACAAGAATATGCCTAGGGAGGACGGATATGACCTAAATGTTAATCCAATGACACAAATGAACTTATTGGATGCACAAGATTGGTTAAAAACCCTAATTGGACAAGAATAAGCCTAAAGAGAACGAAAATGACCTAAATGTTAATCCAATGTCACAACTCAACTTATTGGATGCACAAGATTGGTTAAAAACTCTAATTGGACAAGAATAAGCCTAGGGAGGACGAAAATGACCTAATTGATCATCCAATGACACAAACACACCTATTGGATGCACAAGATTGGTTAAAAACCCTAATTGGACAAGAATAAGCCTAGGGAGGACGAAAATGACCTAATTGATCATCCATTGCCACAAACACACCTATTGGATGCACAAGATTGGTTAAAAACCCTAATTGGACAAGAATATGCCTAGGGAGGACGAAAATGACCTAATAGATCATCCAATGACACAAACATACCTATTGGATGAACAAGATTGGTTAAAAACCCTAATTGGACAAGAATAAGGCTAGGGAGGACGAAAATGACCTAATTGATCATCCAATGACACAAACACACCTATTGGATGCACAAGATTGGTTAAAAACCCTAATTGGACTAGAATATGCCTAGGGAGGACGAAAATGACCTAATTGATCATCCAATGACACAAACACACCTATTGGATGCACAAGATTGGTTAAAAACCCTAGTTGGACAAGAACATGCCTAAAGAGGACGAAAATGACCTAATTGATCATCCAATGACACTAATGAACTTATTGGATGCACAAGTTTGGTTAAAAACCCTAATTGGCCAAGAATAAGCCTAGGGAGGACGAAAATGACCTAATTGATCATCCAATGACACAAACACACCTATTGGATGCACAAGATTGGTTAAAAACCCTAATTGGACAAGAATATGCCTAGGGAGGACGAAAATGACCTAATTGATCATCCAATGACACAAACACACCTATTGGATGCACAAGATTGGTTAAAAACCCTAACTTGACAAGAATATGCCTAGGGAGGACGAAAATGACCTAATTGATCATCCAATGACACAAACACACCTATTGGATGCACAAGATTGGTTAAAAACCCTAATTTGACAAGAATATGCCTAGGGAGGACGAATATGACCTAAATGTTAATCCAATAACTCAAATGAACTTATTGGATGCACAAGATTTGTTAAAAACCCAAATTGGACAAGAATAATCCTAGGGAGAACGAAAATGACCTAAATGTTAATCCAATGACACAACTCAACTTATTGGATGCACAAGATTGGTTAAAAACCCTAATTGGACAAGAATAAGCCTAGGGAGGACGAAAATGACCTAATTGATCATCCAATGACACAAACACACCTATTGGATGCACAAGATTGGTTAAAAACCCTAATTGGACAAGAATATGCCTAGGGAGGACGAAAATGACCTAAATATTAATTCAATGACACAAACAACCTTATTGGATGCACAAGATTGGTTAAAAACCCTAATTGGACAAGAATAAGCCTAGGGAGGACGAAAATGACCTAATTGATCATCCAATGACACAAACACACCTATTGGATGCACAAGATTGGTTAAAAACCCTAATTGGACAAGAATAAGCCTAGGGAGGACGAAAATGACCTAATTGATCATCCATTGCCACAAACACACCTATTGGATGCACAAGATTGGTTAAAAACCCTAATTGGACAAGAATATACCTATGGAGGGCGAAAATGACCTAATTGGTCATCCAATGACACAAACACACCTATTGGATGCACTAGATTGGTTAAAAACCCTAATTGAACAAGAATAAGCCTAGGGAAGACGAAAATAACCTAATTGATCATCCAATGACACAAACACACCTATTGGATGCACAAGATTGGTTAAAAACCCTAATTGGACAAGAATAAGCCTAGGGAGGACGAAAATGACCTAAATGTTAATCCAATGACACAACTCAACTTATTGGATGCACAAGTTTGGTTAAAAACCCTAATTGGACAAGAATAAGCCTATGGAGGACGAAAATGACCTAATTGATCATCCAATGAAGAAAACACACCTATTGGATGCACAAGATTGGTTAAAAACCCTAATTCGACAAGAATAAGCCTAGGGAGGACGAAAATGACCTAAATGTTAATCCAATGACACAACTCAACTTATTGGATGCACAAGATTGGTTAAAAACCCTAATTGGACAAGAATAAGCCTAGGGAGGACGAAAATGACCTAATTGATCATCCAATGACACAAACACACCTATTGGATGCACAAGATTGGTTAAAAACCCTAATTGGACAAGAATATGCCTAGGGAGGACGAAAATGACCTAATTGATCATCGAATGACACAAACACACCTGTTGGATGCACAAGATTGGTTAAAAACCCTAATTGGACAAGAATATGCCTAGGGAAGACGAAAATGACCTTAATGTTAATCCAATGACACAAATGAACTTATTGGATGCACAAGATTGGTTAAAAACCCTAATTGGACAAGAATAAGCCTAGGGAGGATGAAAATGACCTAAATATTAATTCAATGACACAAACAAACTTATTGGATGCACAAGATTGATTAAAAACCCTAATTGGACAAAAATAAATCTAGGGAGGACGAAAATGACCTAATTGATCATCCAATGACACAAACACACCTATTGGATGCACAAGATTGGTTAAAAACCCTAACTAGACAAGAATATGCCTAGGGAGGACGAAAATGACCTAATTGATCATCCAATGACACAAACACACCTATTGGAGGCACAAGATTAGTTAAAAACCCTAGTTGGACAAGAATAAGCCTAGGGAGGACGAAAATGACCTAACTATTAATTCAATGACACAAACAAACTTATTGGATGCACAAGATTGGTTAAAAACCCTAATTGGACGTGAATATGCCTAGGGAGGACGAAAATGACCTAAATGTAAATCCAATGACACAAATGAACTTATTGGATGCACAAGATTGGTTAAAAACCCTAATTGGACAAGAATAAGCCTAGGGAGGACGAAAATGACCTAATTGATCATCAAATGACACAAACACACCTATTGGATGCACAAGATTGGTTAAAAACCCTAATTGGACAAGAATAAGCCTAGGGAGGACGAAAATGACCTAATTGATCATCCAATGACACAAACACACCTATTGGATGCACAAGATTGGTTAAAAACCCTAATTGGACAAGAATATGCCTAGGGAGGACGAAAATGACCTAAATGTTAATCCAATGTCACAAATGAACTTATTAGATACACAAGATTGGTTAAATACCCTAATTGGACAAGAATAAGCCTAGGGAGGACGAAAGTGACCTAATTGAGCATCGAATGACACAAACACACCTATTGGATGCTCAAGATTGGTTAAAAACCCTAATTGGACAAGAATATGCCTAGGGAAGACAAAATGACCTTAATGTTAATCCAATGACACAAATGAACTTATTGGATGCACAAGATTGGTTAAAAACCCTAATTGGACAAGAATAAGCCTAGGGAGGATGAAAATGACCTAATTGATCATCCAATGACACAAACACACCTATTGGATGCACAAGATTGGTTAAAAACCCTAATTGGACAAGAATAAGCCTAGGGAGGACGAAAATGACCTAATTGATCATCCATTGCCACAAACACACCTATTGGATGCACAAGATTGGTTAAAAACCCTAATTGGACAAGAATATGCCTAGGGAGGACGAAAATGACTTAAATGTTAATCCAATGACACAAATGAATTTATTGGATGCACAAGATTGGTTAAAAACCCTAATTGGACAAGAATAAGCCTAGGGAGGACGAAAATGACCTAATTCATCATCCAGTGACACAAACACACCTATTGGATGCACAAGATTGGTTAAAAACCCTAAGTGGACAAGAATAAGCCTAGGGAGGACGAAAATGACCTAAATGTTAATCCAATGACACAACTCAACTTATTGGATGCACAAGATTGGTTAAAAACCCTAATTGGACAAGAATAAGCCTAGGGAGGACGAAAATGACCTAATTGATCATCCAATGACACAAACACACCTATTGGATGCACAAGATTGGTTAAAAACCCTAATTGGACAAGAATAAGCCTAGGGAGGACGAAAATGACCTAATTGATCATCCAATGACACAAATGAACTTATTGCATGCACAAAATTGGTTAAAAACCCTAATTGGACAAGAATAAGCCTAGGGAGGACGAAAATGACCTAATTGATCATCCAATGACACAAACACACCTATTGGATGCACAAGATTGGTTAAAAACCCTAATTGGACAAGAATATGCCTAGGGAGGACGAAAATGACCTAAATATTAATTCAATGAAACAAACAAATTTATTGGATGCACAAGATTGGTTAAAATCCCTAATTGGACAAGAATAAGCCTAGGGAGGACGAAAATGACCTAATTGATCATCCAATGACACAAGCACACCTATTGGATGCACAAGATTGGTTGAAAACCCTAATTGGACAAGAATAAGCCTAGGGAGGACGAAAATGACCTAATTGATCATCCAATGACACAAACACACCTATTGGATGCACAAGATTGGTTAAAAACCCTAATTGGACAAGAATAAGCCTAGGGAGGACGAAAGTGACCAAAATGTTAATCCAATGACACAACTCAACTTATTGGATGCACAAGATTGGTTAAAAACCTTATTTGGGCAAGAATAAGCCTAGGGAGGACGAAAATGACCTAATTGATCATCCAATGACACAAACACACCTATTGGATGCACAAGATTGGTTAAAAACCCTAATTGGACAAGAATATGCCTTGGGAGGACGAAAATGACCTAATCGATCATCCAATGATACAAACACACCTATTGGATGCACAAGATTGGTTAAAAACCCTAATTGGACAAGAATATGCCCAGGGAGGACGAAAATGATCTAAATATTAATTCAATAACACAAATAAACTTATTGGATGCACAAGATTAGTTAAAAACCCTAATTGGACAAGAATAAGCTGAGGGAGGACGAAAATGACCTAATTGATCATCCAATGACACAAACACACCTATTGGATGCACAAGATTGGTTAAAAACCCTATTTGGACTAGAATATGCCTAGGGAGGACGGATATGACCTAAATGTAATCCAATGACACAAATGAACTTATTGGATGCACAAGATTGGTTCAAAACCCTAATTGGACAAGAATAAGCCTAGGGAGGACAAAAATGACCTAACTGATCATCCAATGACACAAACACACCTATTGGATGCACAAGATTGGTTAAAAACCCTAGTTGGACAAGAACATGCCTAGGGAGGACGAAAATGACCTAATTGATCATCCAATGACACTAATGAACTTATTGGATGCACAAGATTGGTTAAAAACCCTAATTGGACAAGAATAAGCCTAGGGAGGACGAAAATGACCTAATTGATCATCCAATGACACAAACACACCTATTGGATGCACAAGACTGGTTAAAAACCCTAGTTGGACAAGAACATGCCTAGGGAGGACGAAAATGACCTAATTGATCATCCAATGACACTAATGAACTTATTGGATGCACAAGATTGGTTAAAAACCCTAATTGGACAAGAATAAGCCTAGGGAGGACGAAAATGACCTAATTGATCATCCAATGACACAAACACACCTATTGGATGCACAAGATTGGTTAAAAACCCTAATTGGACAAGAATAAGCCTAGGGAGGACGAAAATGACCTAATTGTTCATCCAATGACACAAACACACCTATTGGATGCACAAAATTGGTTAAAAACCCTAATTGGACAAGAATAAGCCTAGGGAGGACGAAAATGACCTAATTGTTCATCCAATGACACAAACACACCTATTGGATGCACAAGATTGGTTAAAAACCCTAGTTGGACAAGAACATGCCTAGAGAGGACGAAAATGACCTAATTGATCATCCAATGACACTAATGAACTTATTGGATGCACAAGATTGGTTAAAAACCCTAATTGGACAAGAATAAGCCTAGGGAGGACGAAAATGACCTAATTGATCATCCAATGACACAAACACACCTATTGGATGCACAAGATTGGTTAAAAACCCTAATTGGACAAGAATAAGCCTAGGGAGGACGAAAATGACCTAATTGATCATCCAATGACACAAACACACCTATTGAATGCACAAGATTGGTTAAAAACCCTAGTTATACAAGAATATGCCTAGGGAGGACGAAAATGACCTAATTGATCATCCAATGACACAAATGAACTTATTGGATGCACAAGATTGGTTAAAAACCCTAATTGGACAAGAATAAGCCTAGGGAGGACGAAAATGACCTAATTGATCATCCAATGACACAAACACACCTATTGGATGCACAAGATTGGTTAAAAATCCTAATTGGACAAGAATATGCCTTGGGAGGAGGAAAATGACCTAAATATTAATTCAATGACATAAACAAAGTTATTGGATGCACAAGATTGGTTAAAAACCCTAATTGGACAAGAATAAGCCTTGGGAGGACGAAAATGACCTAATTGATCATCCAAAGACACAAACACACCTATTGGATGCACAAGACTGGTTAAAAACCCTAATTGGACAAGAATATGCGTAGGAAGGACGAAAATGACCTAATTGATCATCCAATGACACAAACACACTTATTGGAAGCACAAGATTGGTTAAAAACCCTAATTGGACAAGAATAAGCCTAGGGAGGACGAAAATGACCTAATTGATCATCCAATGACACAAACACACCTATTGGATGCACAAGATTGGTTAAAAACCCTAATTGGACAAGAATAAGCCTAGGGAGGACGAAAATGACCTAATTGATCATCCAATGACACAAACACACCTATTGGATGCACAAGATTGGTTAAAAACCCTAATTGGACAAGAATATGCCTTGGGAGGACAAAAATGACCTAATTGATCATCCAATGACACAAACAAACTTATTGGATGCACAAGATTGGTTAAAAACCCTAATTGGACAAGAATAAGCCTAGGAAGGACGAAATTGACCTAAATGTTAATCCAATGACACAAATGAACTTATTGGATGGACAAGATTGGTTAAAAACCCTAATTGGGCAATAATATGCCTAGGGAGGACGAAAATGACCTAATTGATCATCCAATGACACAAACACACCTATTGGATGCACAAGATTGGTTAAAAACCCTAATTGGACAAGAATAAGCCTAGGGAGGAAGAAAATGACCTAAATGTTAATCCAATGACACAACTCAACTTATTGGATGCACAAGATTGGTTAAAAACCCTAATTGGACAAGAATAAGCCTAGGGAGCACGAAAATGACCCAATTGATCATCCAATGACACAAACACACCTATTGGATGCACCAGATTGGTTAAAAACCCTAATTGGACAAGAATATGCCTAGGGAGGACGAAAATGACCTAAATGTTAATCCAATGACACAAATGTACTTATTGGATGCACAAGATTGGTTAAAAACCCTAATTGGACAAGAATATGCCTAGGGAGGACGAAAATGACCTAAATGTTAATCCAATGACACAAATGAACTTATTGGATGCACAAGATTGGTTAAAAACCCTAATTGGACAAGAATACGCCTAGGGAGGACGAAAATGACCTAAATATTAATTCAATGACACAAACAAATTTATTGGATGCACAAGATTGGTTAAAAACCCTAATTGGACAAGAATAAGCCTAGGGAGGACGAAAATGACCTAATTGATCATCCAATGACACAAACACACCTATTGGATGCACAAGATTGGTTAAAAACCCTAATTGGACAAGAATAAGCCTAGGGAGGACGAAAATGACCTAATTGATCATCCAATGACACAAACACACCAATTGGATGCACAAGATTGGTTAAAAACCCTAGTTGGACAAGAACATGCCTAGGGAGGACGAAAATGACCAAAATATTAATTCAATGACACAAACAAAGTTATTGGATGCACAAGATTGGTTAAAAACCCTAATTGGACAAGAATAAGCCTAGGGAGGACGAAAATGACCTAATTGATCATCCAATGACACAAACACACCTATTGGATGCACAAGATTGGTTAAAAACCCTAATTGGACAAGAATAAGCCTAGGGAGGACGAAAATGACCTAATTGATCATTCAATGACAAAAACACACCTATTGGATGCACAAGATTGGTTAAAAACCCTAATTGGATAAGAATATGGTTAGGGAGAACAAAAATGACCTAAATGTTAATCCAATGACACAACTCAACTTATTGGATGCACAAGATTGGTTAAAAACCCTAATTGGACAAGAATAAGCCTAGGGAGGACGAAAATGACCTAATTGATCATCCAATGACACAAACACACCTATTGGATGCACAAGATTGGTTAAAAACCCTAATTGGACAAGAATAAGCCTAGGGAGGACGAAAATGACCTCATTGATCATCCAATGACACAAATGAACTTATTGGATGCACAAGATTAGTTAAAAACCATAATTGGACAAGAATAAGCCTAGGGATGACGAAAATCACCTAATTGATCATCCAATGACACAAACACACCTATTGGATGCACAAGATTGGTTAAAAACCCTAATTGGACAAGAATATGCCTAGGGAGGACAAAAATGACCTAAATGTAAATCCAATGACACAAATGAACTTATTGGATGCACAAGATTGGTTAAAAACCCTAATTGGACAAGAATAAGCCTAGGGAGGACGAAAATGACCTAAATGTTAATCCAATGACACAACTCAACTTATTGGATGCACAAGATTGGTTAAAAACCCTAATTGGACAAGAATAAGCCTAGGGAGGACGAAAATGACCAAATTGTTCATCCAATGACAAAAACACACCAATTGGATGCACAAGATTCGTTAAAAACCCTAATTGGACAAGAATATGCCTAGGGAGGACGAAAATGACCTAATTGATCATCCAATGACTCAAACACACCTATTGGATGCACAAGATTGGTTAAAAATCCTAATTGGACAAGAATATGTCTAGGGAGGACGAAAATGACCTAATTGATCATCCATTGCCACAAACACACCTAATGGATGCACAAGATTGGTTAAAAACCCTAATTGGACAAGAATATGCCTAGGGAGGACGAAAATGACCTAATTGGTCATCCAATGACACAAACACACCTATTGGATGCACAAGATTGGTTAAAAACCCTAATTGGACAAGAATAAGCCTAGGGAGGACGAAAATAACCTAATTGATCATCCAATGACACAAACACACCTATTGGATGCACAAGATTGGTTAAAAACCCTAATTGGACAAGAATTAGCCTAGGGAGGACGAAAATGACCTAATTGATCATCCAATGACACAAACACACCTATTGGAAGCACAAGATTGGTTAAAAAGCCTAATTGGACAAGAATATGCCTAGGGAGGACGAAAATGACCTAAATAATAATTCAATGACAAAAACAAACTTATTTGATGCACAAGATTGGTTAAAAACCCTAATTGGACAAGAATAAGCCTAGGGAGGACGAAAATGACCTAATTGATCATCCAATGACACAAACACACCTATTGGATGCACAAGATTGGTTAAAAACCCTAATTGGACAAGAATAAGCCTAGGGAGGACGAAAATGACCTAATTGATCATCCAATGACACAAACACACCTATTGGATGCACAAGATTGGTTAAAAACCCTAGTTAGACAAGAATATGCCTAGGGAGGACGAAAATGACCTAATTGATCACCCAATGACACAAATGAACTTATTGGATGCACAAGATTGGTTAAAAACCCTAATTGGACAAGAATAAGCCTAGGGAGGACGAAAATGACCTAATTGATCATCCAATGACACAAACACACCTATTGGATGCACAAGATTGGTTAAAAACCCTAATTGGACAAGAATATGCCTAGGGAGGACGAAAATGACCTAATTGATCATCCAATGACACAAACATACCTATTGGATGCACAAGATCGGTTAAAAACCCTAATTAGACAAGAATAAGCCTAAGGGGGACGGAAATGACCTAATTGATCATCCAATGACACAAACACTCCTATTGGATGCACAAGATTGGTTAAAAACCCTAATTGGACAAGAATATGCCTAGGGAGGACGAAAATGACCTAATTGATCATCCAGTGACACAAATGAACTTATTGGATGCACAAGATTAGTTAAAAAACCTAATTGGACAAGAATAAGCCTAGGGAGGACGAAAATAACCAAATTGATCATCCAATGACACAAACACACCTATTGGATGCACAAGATTGGTAAAAAACCCTAATTGGACAAGAATAAGCCTAGGGAGGACGAAAATGACCTAAATGTTCGTCCAATGACACAAACACACCTATTAGATGCACAAGATTGCATAAAAACCCTAATTGGACAAGAATAAGACTAGGGAGGACGAAAATGACCTAAATGTTCCTCCAATGACACAAATGAACTTATTGGATGCACAAGATTGGCTAAAAACCCTAATTAGACAAGAATAAGCCTAGGGAGGACGAAAATGACCTAAATGTTCATCCAATGACACAAATGAACCTATTGGATGCACAAGATTGGTTAAAAACCCTAATTTGAGAAGAATAAACCTAGGGAGGACGAAAATGACCTAAATGTTAATCCAATGACACAACTCAACTTATTGGATGCACAAGATTGGTTAAAAACCCTAATTGGACAAGAATATGCCTAGGGATGACGTAAATGACCTAAATATTAATTCAATGAAACAAACAATCTTATTGGATGCACAAGATTGGTTAAAAACCCTAATTGGACAAGAATAAGCCGAGGGAGGACGAAAATGACCTAATTGATCATCCAATGACACAAACACACCTATTGGATGCACAAGATTGGTTAAAGACCTTAATTGGACAAGAATACGCCTAGGGAGGACGAAAATGACCTAAATGTTAATCCAATGACACAACTCAACTTATTGGATGCACAAGATTGGTTAAAAACCCTAATTGGACAAGAATAAGCCTAGGGAGGACGAAAATGACCTAATTGATCATCCAATGACACAAACACACCTATTGGATGCACAACATTGGTTAAAGACCCTAATTAGACAAGAATAAGCCTAGGGAGGACGAAAATGACCTAATTGATCATCCAATGACACAAACACACCTATTGGATGCACAAGATTGGTTAAAAACCCTAATTGGACAAGAATATGCCTAGGGAGGACGAAAATGACCTAATTGATCATCCAATGACACAAACACGCCTATTGGATGCACAAGATTGGTTAAAAACCCTAATTGGACAAGAATAAGCCTAGGGAGGACGAAAATGACCTAATTGATCATCCAATGACCCAAACACACCTATTGGATGCACAAGAGTGGTTAAAAACCCTAATTGGACAAGAATATGCCTAGGGAGGACGAAAATGACCTAAATATTAATTCAATGACACAAACAAAGTTATTAGATGCACAAGATTGGTTAAAAACCGTAATTGGAAAAGAATAAGCCTAGGGAGGACGAAAATGACCTAATTGATCATCCAATGACACAAACACACCTATTGGATGCACAAGATTGGTTAAAAACCCTAATTGGACAAGAATATGCCTAGGGAGGACGAAAATGACCTAATTGATCATCCAATGACACAAACACACCTATTGGATGCACAAGATTGGTTAAAAACCCTAATTGGACCAAAAAATGCCTAGGGAGGACGAAAATGACCTAATTGATCATCCAATGACACAAATACACCTATTGGATGCACAAGATGGGTTAAAAACCCTAATTGGACAAGAATATGCCTAAGGAGGACGAAAATGACCTAAATGTTAATCCAATGACACAAATGAACTTATTAGATGTACAAGATTGGTTAAAAACCCTAATTGGACAAGAATAAGCCTAGGGAGGACGAAAATGACCTAATTGATCATCCAATGACACAAACACACCTATTGGATGCACAAGATTGGTTAAAAACCCTAATTGGACAAGAATATGCCTAGGGAGGACGAAAATGACCTAATTGATCATCCAATGACACAAACACACCTATTGGAAGCACGAGATTGGTTAAAAAACTAATCGGACAAGAATAAGCCTAGGGAGGACGAAAATGACCTAATTGATCATCCAATGACACAAACACACCTATTGGATGCACAAGATTGGTTAAAAACCCTAATTGGACAAGAATATGCCTAGGGAGGACGAAAATGACCTAATTGATCATCCAATGACACAAACACACCTATTGGATGCACAAGATTGGTTAAAAACCCTAATTGGACAAGAATATGCCTAGGGAGGACGAAAATGACCTAATTGATCATCCAATGACACAAATGAACTTATCGGATGCACACGATTAGTTAAAAACCCTAATTGGACAAGAATATGCATAGGGAGGAAGAAAATAACCTAATTGATCATCCAATGACACAAACACACCTATTGGATGCACAAGATTGGTTAAAAACCCTAATTGGACAAGAATATGCCTAGGGAGGACGAAAATGACCTAATTGATCATCCAATGACACAAACACACCTATTGGATGCACAAGATTGGTTAAAAACCCTAATTGGACAAGAATATGCCTAGGGAGGACGAAAATGACCTAAATATTAATTCAATGACACAAACAAACTTATTGGATGCACAAGATTGGTTAAAAACCCTAATTGGATAATAATATGCCTAGGGAGGACGAAAATGACCTAATTGATCATCCAATGACACTAATGAACTTATTGGATGCACAAGATTGGTTAAAAACCCTAATTGGACAAGAATAAGCCTAGGGAGGACGAAAATGACCTAATTGATCATCCAATGACACAAACACACCTATTGGATGCACAAGATTGGTTAAAAACCCTAATTGGACAAGAATATGCCTAGGGAGGACGAAAATGACCTAATTGATCATCCAATGACACAAACACACCTATTGGATGCACAAGATTGGTTAAAAACCCTAATTGGACAAGAATAAGCCTAGGGAGGACAAAAATGACCAAAATGTTAATCAAATGACACAACTCAACTTATTGGATGCACAAGATTGGTTAAAAACCCTAATTGGACAAGAATAAGCATAGGGAGGACGAAAATGACCTAATTGATCATCCAATGACACAAACACACCTATTGGATGCACAAGATTGGTTAAAAACCCTAATTGGACAAGAATATGCCTAGGGAGGACGAAAATGACCTAATTGATCATCCAATGACACAAACACACCTATTGGATGCACAAGATTGATTAAAAACCCTAATTGGCCAAGAATATGCCTAGGGAGAACGAAAATGACCTAAATTGATCATCCAATGACACAAACACACCTATTGTTTGCACAAGATTGGTTAAAAACCCTAATTGGACAAGAATATGCCTAGGGAGAACGAAAATGACCTAAATGTTAATCCAATGACACAAATGAACTTATTGGATGCACAAGATTGGTTAAATACCCTAATTGGACAAGAATAAGCCTAGGGAGGACGAAAATGACCTAATTGATCATCCAATGACACAAACACACCTATTGGATGCACAAGATTGATTAAAAACCCTAATTGGACAAGAATAAGCCTAAGGAGGACGAAAATGACCTAATTGATAATCCAATGACACAAACACACCTATTGGATGCACAAGATTGGTTAAAAACCCTAGTTGGACAAGAATGTGCCTAGGGAGGACGAAAATGACCTAATTGATCATCCAATGACACAAACACACCTATTGGATGCACAAGATTGGTTAAAAACCCTAATTGGACAAGAATAAGCCTAGGGAGGACGAAAATGACCTAATTGATCATCCAATGACACAAACACACCTATTGGATGCACAAGATTGGATAAAAACCCTAATTGGACAAGAATATGCCTAGGGAGGACGAAAATGACCTAAATGTTAATCGAATGACACAAATGAACTTATTGGATGCACAAGATTGGTTAAAAACCCTAATTGGACAAGAATAAGCCTAGGGAGGAAGATAATGACCTAAATGCTAATCCAATGACACAACTTAACTTATTGGATGCACAAGATTGGTTAAAAACCCTAATTGGTCAAGAATAAGCCTAAGGAGGACGAAAATGACCTAATTGATCATCCAATGACACAAACACACCTATTGGATGCACAAGATTGGTTAAAAACCCTAATTGGACAAGAATAAGCCTAGGGAGGACGAAAATGACTTAATTGATCATCCAATGACACAAACGAACTTATTGGATGCACAAGATTGGTTAAAAACCCTAATTGGACAAGAATAAGCCTAGGGAGGACGAAAATGACCTAATTGATCATCCAATGACACAAACACACCTATTGGATGCACAAGATTGGTTAAAAACCCTAATTGGACAAGAAAATGCCTAGGGAGGACGAAAATGACCTAAATGTTAATCCAATGACACAAATGATCTTATTAGATGTACAAGATTGGTTAAAAACCCTAATTGGACAAGAATAAGCCTAGGGAGGACGAAAATGACCTAATTGATCATCCAATGACACAAACACACCTATTGGATGCACAAGATTGGTTAAAAACCCTAATTGGACAAGAATATGCCTAGGGAGGACGAAAATGACCTAATTGATCATCCAATGACACAAACACACCTATTGGATGCACAAGATTGGTTAAAAACCCTAATTGGACAAGAATATGCCTAGGGAGGACAAAAATGACCTAAATATTAATTCAATGACACAAATAAACTTATCGGATGCACAAGATTGGTTAAAAACCCTAATTGGACAAGAATAAGCCTAGGGAGGACGAAAATGACCTAATTGATCATCCAATGACACAAACACACCTATTGGATGCACAAGATTGGTTAAAAACCCTAATTGGACAAGAATATGCCTAGGGAGGACGAAAATGACCTAAATATTAATTCAATGACACAAACAAAGTTATTGGTTGCACAAGATTGGTTAAAAACCCTAATTGGACAAGAATAAGCCTAGGGAGGACAAAAATGACCTAATTGATCATCCAATGACACAAACACACCTATTGGATGCACAAGATTGGTTAAAAACCCTAATTGGACAAGAATATGCCTAGGGAGGACGAAAATGACCTAAATGTTAATGCAATGACACAAATGAACTTATTGGATGCACAAGATTGGTTAAAAACCCTAATTGGACAAGAATAAGCCTAGGGAGGACGAAAATGACCTAATTGATCATCCAATGACACAAACACACCTATTGGATGAACAAGATTGGTTAAAAACCCTAATTGGACAAGAATAAGCCTAGGGAGGACGAAAATGACCTAATTATTCATCCAATGACACAAACACACCTATTGGATGCACAAGATTGGTTAAAAACCCTAATTTCGACAAGAATATGCCTAGGGATGACGAAAATGACCTAAATATTAATTCAATGAAACAAACAAACTTATTGGACGCACAAGATTGGTTAAAAACCCTAATTGGACAAGAATAAGCCTAGGGAGGACGAAAATGACCTAATTGATCATCCAATGACACAAACACACCTATTGGATGCACAAGATTGGTTAAAAACCCTAATTGGACAAGAATAAGCCTAGGGAGGACGAAAATGACCTAATTGATCATCCATTGCCACAAACACACCTATTGGATGCACAACATTGGTTAAAAACCCTAATTGAACAAGAATATGCATAGGGAGGACGAAAATGACCTAAATATTAATTCAATGACACAAACAAACTTGTTGGATGCACAAGATTGGTTAAAAACCCTAATTGGACAAGAATAAGCCTAGGGAGGACGAAAATGACCTAATTGATCATCCAATGACACAAACACACCTATTGGATGCACAAGATTGGTTAAAAACCCTAATTGGACAAGAATAAGCCTAGGGAGGACGAAAATGACCTAATTAATCATCTAATGACACAAACACACCTATTGGATGCACAAGATTGGTTAAAAACCCTAGTTGGACAAGAATATGCCTAGGGAGGACGAAAATGACCTAATTGATCATCCAATGACACAAATGAACTTATTGGATGCACAAGATTGGTTTAAAACCCTAGTTGGACAAGAATAAGCCTAGGGAGGACGAAAATGACCTAATTGATCATCCAATGACACAAACACACCTATTGGATGCACAAGATTGGTTAAAAACCCTAATTGGACAAGAATATGCCTAGGGAGGACGAAAATGACCTAATTGATCATCCAATGACACAAACACACCTATTGGATGCACAAGATTGGTTAAAAACCCTAATTGGACAAGAATATGATTAAGGAGGACGAATATGACCTAAATGTTAATCCAATAACACAAATGAACTTATTGGATGCACATGATTGGTTAAAAACCCTAATTGGACAAGAATAAGCCTAGGGAGAACGAAAATGACCTAAATGTTAATCCGATGACACAACTCAACTTATTGGATGCACATGATTGGTTAAAAACCCTAATTGGACAAGAAAAATTCTAGGGAGGACGAAAATGACCTAATTGATGATCCAATGACACAAACAAACTTATCGGATGCACAAGATTGGTTAAAAACCCTAATTGGACAAGAATAAGCCTAGGGAGGACGAAAATGACCTAATTGATCATCCAATGACACAAACACACCTATTGGATGCACAAGATTGGTTAAAAACCCTAATTGGACAAGAATAAGCCTAGGGAGGACGAAAATGACCTAATTGATCATCCAATGACACAAATTAACTTATTGGATGCACAAGATTGGTTAAAAATCCTAATTGGACAAGAATAAGCCTAGGGAGGACGAAAATGACCTAAATGCTAATCCAATGACACAACTCAACTTATTGGATGCACAAGATTGGTTAAAAACCCTAATTGGACAACAATAAGCCTAGGGAGGACGAAAATGACCTAATTGATCATCCAATGACACAAACACACCTATTGGATGCACAAGATTGGTTAAAAACCCTAATTGGACAAGAATAAGCCTAGGGAGGACGAAAATGACCTAATTGATCATCCAATGACACAAACACACCTATTGGATGCACAAGATTGGTTAAAAACCCTAATTGGACAAGAATATGCCTAGGGAGGACGAAAATGACCTAAATATTAATTCAATGACAAAAACAAACTTATTGGATACACAAGATTGGTTAAAAACCCTAATTGGACAAGAATAAGCCTAGGGAGGACAAAAATGACCTAATTGATCATCCAATGACACAAACACACCTATTGGATGCACAAGATTGGTTAAAAACCGTAATTGGACAAGAATAAGCCTAGGGAGGACGAAAATGACCTAATTGATCATCCAATGACACAAACACACCTATTGGATGCACCAGATTGGTTAAAAACCCTAATTGGACAAGAATATGCCTAGGGAGGACGAAAATGACCTAAATATTAATTCAATGACACAAACAAACTTATTGGATGCACAAGATTGGTTAAAAACCCTAATTGGACAAGAATAAGCCTAGGGAGGACGAAAATGACCTAATTGATCATCCAATGACACAAACACACCTATTGGATGCACAAGATTGGTTAAAAACCCTAATTGGACAAGAATAAGCCTAGGGAGGACGAAAATAACCTAATTGATCATCCAATGACACAAACACACCTATTGGATGCACAAGATTGGTTAGAACCTCTAATTGGACAAGAATATGCCTAGGGAGGACGAAAATGACCTAAATGTTAATCCAATGACACAAATGAACTTATTGGATTCACAAGATTGGTTAAAAACCCTAATTGGACAAGAATAAGCCTAGGGAGGACGAAAATGACCTAAATGTTAATCCAATGACACAACTCAACTTATTGGATGTACAAGATTGGTTAAAAACCCTAATTGGACAAGAATAAGCCTAGGGAGGACGAAAATGACCTAATTGATCATCCAATGACACAAACACACCTATTGGATGCACAAGATTGGTTAAAAACCCTAATTGGACAAGAATAAGCATAGGGAGGACGAAAATGACCTAAATGTTAATCCAATGACACAACTCAACTTATTGGATGCACAAGATTGGTTAAAAACCTTAATTGGGCAAGAATAAGCCTAAGGAGGACGAAAATGACCTAATTGATCATCCAATGACACAAACACACCTATTGGATGCACAAGATTGGTTAAAAACCCTAATTGGACAAGAATATGCCTTGCGAGGACGAAAATGACCTAATCGATCATCCAATGATACAAACACACCTATTGGATGCACAAGATTGGTTAAAAACCCTTATTGGACAAGAATATGCCTAGGGAGGACGAAAATGATCTAAATATTAATTCAATAACACAAATAAACTTATTGGATGCACAAGATTGGTTAAAAACCCTAATTGGACAAGAATAAGCCGAGGGAGGACGAAAATGACCTAATTGATCATCCAATGACACAAACACACCTATTGGATGCACAAGATTGGTTAAAAACCCTATTTGGACTAGAATATGCCTAGGGAGGACGGATATGACCTAAATGTTAATCCAATGACACAAATGAACTTATTGGATGCACAAGATTGGTTCAAAACCCTAATTGGACAAGAATAAGCCTAGGGAGGACAAAAATGACCTAACTGATCATCCAATGACACAAACACACCTATTGGATGCACAAGATTGGTTAAAAACCCTAGTTGGACAAGAATATGCCTAGGGAGGACGAAAATGACCTAATTGATCATCCAATGACACAAACACACCTATCGGATGCACAAGATTGGTTAAAAACCCTAGTTGGACAAGAATATGCCTAGGGAGGACGAAAATGACCTAATTGATCATCCAATGACACAAATGAACTTATTGGAAGCACAAGATTGGTTAAAAACCCTAATTGGACAAGAATAAGCCTAGGGAGGATCAAAGTGACCTAATTGATCATCCAATGAGATAAACACACCTATTGGATGCACAAGATTGGTTAAAAACCCTAATTGGACAAGAATATGCCTAGGGAGGACGAAAATGACCTAAATGTGAATCCAATGACACAAATGAACTTATTGAATGCACAAGACTGGTTAAAAACCTAATTGGACAAGAATAAGCCTATGGAGAATGAAAATGACCTAAATGTTAATCCAATGACACAACTCATCTTATTGGATGCACAAGATTGGTTAAAAACCCTAATTGGACAAGAATAAGCCTAGGGAGGACGAAAATGACCTAATTTATCATCCAATGACACAAACACACCTATTGGATGCACAAGATTGGTTAAAAACCCTAGTTGGACAAGAACATGCCTAGGGAGGACGAAAATGACCTAATTGATCATCCAATGACACTAATGAACTTATTGGATGCACAAGATTGGTTAAAAACCCTAATTGGACAAGAATAAGCCTAGGGAGGACGAAAATGACCTAATTGATCATCCAATGACACAAACACACCTATTGGATGCACAAGATTGGTTAAAAACCCTAATTGGACAAGAATATGCCTAGGGAGGACGAAAATGACCTAATTGATCATCCAATGACACAAACACACCTATTGGATGCACAAGATTGGTTGAAAACCATAATTGGACAATAATATGCTTAGGGAGGACGAAAATGACCTAAATATTAATTCAATGACACAAACAAACTTATTGGATGCACAAGATTGGTTAAAAACCCTAATTGGACAATAATATGCCTAGGGAGGACGAAAATGACCTAATTGATCATCCAATGACACAAACACACCTATTGGATGCACAAGATTGGTTAAAAACCCTAGTTGGACAAGAACATGCCTAGGGAGCACGAAAATGACCTAATTGATCATCCAATGACACTAATGAACTTATTGGATGCACAAGATTGGTTAAAAACCCTAATTGGACAATAATAAGCCTAGGGTGGACGAAAATGACCTAATTGATCTTCCAATGACACAAACACACCTATTGGATGCACAATATTGGTTAAAAACCGTAATTGGACAAGAATATGCCTAGGGAGGACGAAAATGACCTAATTGATCGTCCAATGACACTAACACACCTATTGGATGCACAAGATTGGTTAAAAACCCTAATTGGACAAGAATATGCCTACGGAGGACGAATATGACCTAAATGTTAATCCAATAACACAAATGAACTTATTGGATGCACAAGATTGGTTAAAAACCCTAATTGGACAAGAATAAGCCTAGGGAGGACGAAAATGACCTAATTGATCATCCAATGACACAAACACACCTATTGGATGCACAAGATTGGTTAAAAACCCTAATTGGACTAGAATATGCCTAGGGAGAACGAAAATGACCTAATTGATCATCCAATGACACAAACACACCTATTGGATGCACAAGATTGGTTAAAAACCCTAATTGGACAAGAATATGCCTAGGGAGGACAAAAATGACCTAAATATGAATTCAATGACACAAACAAACTTATTGGATGCACAAGATTGGTTAAAAACCCTAATTGGACAAGAATAAGCCTAGGGAGGACGAAAATGTCCTAATTGATCATCCAATGACACAAACACACCTATTGGATGCACAAGATTGGTTAAAAACCCTAGTTGGACAAGAACATGCCTAGGGAGGACGAAAATGACCTAATTGATCATCCAATGACACTAATGAACTTATTGGATGCACAAGATTGGTTAAAAACCCTAATTGGACAAGAATAAGCCTAGGGGGGACGAAAATGACCTAATTGATCATCCAATGACACAAACACACCTATTGGATGCACAAGATTGGTTAAAAACCCTAGTTGGACAAGAACATGCCTAGGGAGGACGAAAATGACCTAATTGATCATCCAATGACACTAATGAACTTATTGGATGCACAAGATTGTTTAAAAACACTAATTGGACAAGAATAAGCCTAGGGAGGACGAAAATGACCTAATTGATCATCCAATGACACAAACACACCTATTGGATGCACAAGATTGGTTAAAAACCCTAATTGGACAAGAATATGCCTAGGGAGGACGAAAATGACCTAATTGATCATCCAATGACACAAACACACCTATTGGAAGCACGAGATTGGTTAAAAAACTAATCGGACAAGAATAAGCCTAGGGAGGACGAAAATGACCTAATTGATCATCCAATGACACAAACACACCTATTGGATGCACAAGATTGGTTAAAAACCCTAATTGGACAAGAATATGCCTAGGGAGGACGAAAATGACCTAATTGATCATCCAATGACACAAACACACCTATTGGATGCAGAAGATTGGTTAAAAACCCTAATTGGACAATAATATGCGTAGGGAGGACGAAAATGACCTAAATATTAATTCAATGACACAAACAAACTTATTGGATTCACAAGATTGGTTAAAAACCCTAATTGGGCAAGAATAGGCCTAGGGAGGACGAAAATGACCTAATTGATCATCCAATGACACAAACACACCTATTGGATGCACAAGATTGGTTAAAAACCCTAATTGGACAAGAATAAGCCTAGGGAGGACGAAAATGACCTAATTGATCATCCAATGACACAAACACACCTATTGGATGCACAAGATTGGTTAAAAACCCTAATTGGACAAGAATATGCCTAGGGAGGACGAAAATGACCTAATTGATCATCCAATGACACTAATGAACCTATTGGATGCACAAGATTGGTTAAAAACCCTAATTGGACAAGAATAAGCCTAGGGAGGACGAAAATGACCTAATTGATCATCCAATGACACTAATGAACTTATTGGATGCACAAGATTGGTTAAAAACCCTAATTGGACAAGAATAAGCCTAGGGAGGACCAAAATGACCTAATTGATCATGCAATGACACAAACACACCTATTGGATGCACAAGATTGGTTAAAAACCCTAGTTGGACAAGAACATGCCTAGGGAGGACGAAAATGACCTAATTGATCATCCAATGACACTAATGAACTTATTGGATGCACAAGATTGGTTAAAAACCCTAATTGGACAAGAATAAGCCTAGGGAGGACGAAAATGACCTAATTGATCATCCAATGACACAAACACACCTATTGGATGCACAAGATTGGTTAAAAACCCTAATTGGACCAGAATATGTCTAGGGAGGACGAAAATGACCTAAATATTAATTCAATGACACAAACAAACTTATTGGATGCACAAAATTGGTTAAAAACCCTAATTGGACAAGAATAAGCCAAGGGAGGACGAAAATGACCTAATTGATCATCCAATGACACAAACACACCTATTGGATGCACAAGATTGGTTAAAAACCCTAGTTGGACAAGAACATGCCTAGGGAGGACGAAAATGACCTAATTGATCATCCAATGACACTAATGAACTTATTGGATGCACAAGATTGGTTAAAAACCCTAATTGGACAAGAATAAGCCTAGGGAGGACGAAAATGACCTAATTGATCATCCAATGACACAAACACACCTATTGGATGCACAAGATTGGTTAAAAACCCTAGTTGGACAAGAATATGCCTAGGGAGGACGAAAATCACCTAATTGATCATCCAATGACACTAATGAACTTATTGGATGCACAAGATTGGTTAAAAACCCTAATTGGACAAGAATAAGCCTAGGGAGGACGAAAATGACCTAATTGATCATCCAGTGACACAAACACACCTATTGGATGCACAAGATTGGTTAAAAACCCTAGTTGGACAAGAACATGCCTAGGGAGGACGAAAATGACCTAATTGATCATCCAATGACACTAATGAACTTATTGGATGCACAAGATTGGTTAAAAACCCTTATTGGACAAGAATAAGCCTAGCGAGGACGAAAATGACCTAATTGATCATCCAATGACACAAACACACCTATTGGATGCACAAGATTGGTTAAAATTCCTAATTGTACAAGAATATGCCTAGGGAGGACGAAAATGAACTAATTGATCATCCAATGACACAAACACACCTATTGGATGCACAAGATTGGTTAAAAACCCTAATTGGACAAGAATGTGCCTAGGGAGGACCAAAATGACCTAAATATTAATTCAATGATACAAACAAAGTTATTGGATGCACAAGATTGGTTAAAAACCCAAATTGGACAAGAATAAGCCTAGGGAGGACGAAAATGACCTAATTGATCATCCAATGACACAAACACACCTATTGGATGCACAAGATTGGTTAAAAACCCTAATTGGACAAGAATATGCCTAGGGAGGACGAAAATGACCTAATTGATCATCCAGTGACACAAATGAACTTATTGGATGCACAAGATTAGTTAAAAAACCTAATTGGACAAGAATAAGCCTAGGGAGGACGAAAATAACCAAATTGATCATCCAATGACACAAACACACCTATCTGATGCACAAGATTGGTAAAAAACCCTAATTGGACAAGAATAAGCCTAGGGAGGACGAAAATGACCTAAATGTTCGTCCAATGACACAAACACACCTATTAGATGCACAAGATTGCATAAAAACCCTAATTGGACAAGAATAAGACTAGGGAGGACGAAAATGACCTAAATGTTCCTCCAATGACACAAATGAACTTATTGGATGCACAAGATTGGCTAAAAACCCTAATTAGACAAGAATAAGCCTAGGGAGGACGAAAATGACCTAAATGTTCATCCAATGACACAAATGAACCTATTGGATGCACAAGATTGGTTAAAAACCCTAATTGGAGAAGAATAAACCTAGGGTGGACGAAAATGACCTAAATGTTAATCCAATGACACAACTCAACTTATTGGATGCACAAGATTGGTTAAAACCCCTAATTGGACAAGAATATGCCTAGGGAGGACGTAAATGACCTAAATATTAATTCAATGAAACAAACAATCTTATTGGATGCACAAGATTGGTTGAAAACCCTAATTGGACAAGAATAAGCCTAGGGAGGACGAAAATGACCTAATTGATCATCCAATGACACAAACACACCTATTGGATGCACAAGATTGGTTAAAGACCCTAATTGGACAAGAATAAGCCTAGGGAGGACGAAAATGACCTAAATGTTAATCCAATGACACAACTCAACTTATTGGATGCACAAGATTGGTTAAAAACCCTAATTGGACAAGAATATGCCTAGGGAGGACAAAAATGACCTAATTGATCATCCAATGACACAAACACACCTATTGGATGCACAAGATTGGTTAAAAACCCAAATTGGACAAGAATATGCCTAGGGAGGACGAAAATGATCTAAATATTAATTCAATGACACAAATAAACTTATTGGATGCACAAGATTGGTTAAAAACCCTAATTGGACATTAATAAGCCTAGGGAGGACGAAAATGACCTAATTGATCATCCAATGACACAAACACACCTATTGGAAACACAAGATTGGTTAAAAACCCTAATTGGACAAGAATAAGCATAGGGAGGACGAAAATGACCTAATTGATCATCCAATGACACAAACACACCTATTGGATGCACAAGATTGGTTAAAAACCCTAATTGGACAAGAATATGCCTAGGGAGGACGAAAATGACCTAATTGATCATCCAATGACACAAACACACCTATTGGATGCACAAGATTGGTTAAAAACCCTAATTGGACTAGAATATGGCTAGGGAGGACGAAAATGACCTAAATGTTAATCCAATGACACAAATGAACTTATTGGATGCACAAGATTGGTTAAAAACCCTAATTGGACAAGAATAAGCCTAGGGAGGACGAAAATGACCTAAATGTTAATCCAATGACACAACTCAACTTATTGGATGCACAAGATTGGTTAAAAACCCTAATTGGACAAGAATATGCCTAGGGAGGACGGATATGACATAAATGTTAATCCAATGACACAAATGAACTTATTGGATGCACAAGATTGGTTAAAAACCCTAATTGGACAAGAATAAGCCTAGGGAGGACAAAAATGACCTAACTGATCATCCAATGACACAAACACACCTATTGGAAGCACAAGATTGGTTAAAAACCCTAATTGGACAAGAATAAGCCTAGGGAGGACGAAAATGACCTAATTGATCATCCAATGACACAAACACACCTATTGGAAGCACAAGATTGGTTAAAAACCCTAATTGGACAAGAATATGCCTAGGGAGGACGAAAATGACCTAATTGATCATCCATTGCCACAAACACACCTATTGGATGCACAAGATTGGTTAAAAACCCAAATTGGACAAGAATATGCCCAGGGAGGACGAGAATGACCTAATTGATCATCCAATGACACAAACACACCTATTGCATGCACAAGATTGGTTAAAAACCCTAATTGGACAAGAATATGCCTAGGGAAGACGAAAATGACCTAAGTGATCATCCAATGACACAAACACACCTATTGGAAGCACAAGATTGGTTAAAAACCCTAATTGGACAAGAATAAGCCTAGGGAGGACGAAAATGACCTAATTGATCATCCAATGACACAAACACACCTATTGGAAGCACAAGATTGGTTAAAAACCCTAATTGGACAAGAATATGCATAGGGAGGACGAAAATGACCTAATTGATCATCCATTGACACAAATGAACTTATTGAATGCACAAGATTGGTTAAAAACCCTAATTGGACAAGAATAAGCCTAGGGAGGACGAAAATGACCTAATTGATCATCCAATGACACAAACACACCTATTGGATGCACAAGATTGGTTAAAAACCCTAATTGGACAAGAATATGCCTAGGAAGGACGAAAATTACCTAATTGATCAACCAATGACACAAACACACCTATTGGATGCACAAGATTGGTTAAAAACCCTTATTGGATAAGAATAAGCCTAGGGAGGACGAAAATGACCTAATTGATTATCCAATGACACAAACACACCTATTGGATGCACAAGATTGGTTAAAAACCATAATTGGACAAGAATATGCCTAGGGAGGACGAAAATGACCTAAATATTAATTCAATGACACAAACACACCTATTGGATGCACAAGATTGGTTAAAAACCCTAATTGGACAAGAATAAGCCTAGGGAGGACGAAAATGACCTAATTGATCATCCAATGACACAAACACACCTATTGGAAGCACAAGATTGGTTAAAAACCCTAATTGGACAAGAATATGCCTAGGGAGGACGAAAATGACCTAAATGTTAATCCAATGACACAAACGAACTTATTGGATGCACAAGATTGATTAAAAACCCTAATTGGACAAGAATAAGACTAGGGAGGACGAAAATGACCTAATTGATCATCCAATGACACAAACACACCTATTGGATGCACAAGATTGGTTAAAAACCATAATTGGACAAGAATATGCCTAGGGAGGACGAAAATGACCTAAATATTAATTCAATGACACAAACAAAGTTATTGGATGCACAAGATTGGTTAAAAATCCTAATTGGACAAGAATAAGCCTAGGGAGGACGAAAATGACCTAATTGATCATCCAATGACACAAACACACCTATTGGATGCACAAGATTGGTTAAAAACCCTAATTGGACAAGAATAAGCCTAGGGAGGACGAAAATGACCTAATTGATCGTCCAATGACACAAATGAACTTATTGGATGCACAAGATTTGTTAAAAACCCTAATTTGACAAAGTTATTGGATGCACAAGATTGGTTAAAAACCCTAATTTGACAAGAATAAGTCAAGGGAGGACGAAAATGACCTAATTGATCATCCAATGACACAAACACACCTATTGGATGCACAAGATTGGTTAAAAACCCTAATTGGATAAGAATATGCCTAGGGAGGACGAAAATGACCTAATTGATCATCCAATGACACAAACACACTTATTGGATGCACAAGATTGTTTAAAACCCCTAATTGGACAAGAATATGCCTAGTGAGGACGAAAATGACCTAATTGATCATCCAATGACACAAACACACCTATTGGAAGCACAAGATTGGTTAAAAACCCTAGTTGGACAAGAATGTGCCTAGGGAGGACGAAAATGACCTAATTGATCATCCAATGACACAAATGAACTTATTGGATGCACAAGATTGGTTAAAAACCCTAATTGGACAAGAATAAGCATAGAAAGGACGAAAATGACCTAATTGATCATCCAATGACACAAACACACCTATTGGATGCACAAGATTGGTTAAAAACCCTAATTGGATAAGAATATGCCTAGGGAGGACGAAAATGACCTAATTGATCATCCAATGACACAAACACACCTATTGGATGCACAAGATTGGTTAAAAACCCTAATTGGACAAGAATATGCCTAGGGAGGACGAAAATGACCTAATTGATCATCCAATGACACAAACACACCTATTGGATGCACAAGATTGGTTAAAAACCGTAATTGGACAAGAATATGCCTAGGGAGGACGAAAATGACCTAAATATTAATTCAATGACACAAACAAAGTTATTGGATGCACAAGATTGGTTTAAAACCCTAATTGGACAAGAATATGTCTAGGGAGGACGAAAATGACCTAAATGTTAATCCAATGACACAAATGAACTTATGGGATGCACAACATTGGTTAAAAACCCTAATTGGACAAGAGTAAGCCTAGGAAGGACGAAAATAACCTAATTGATCATCCAATGACACAAACACACCTATTGGATGCACAAGATTGGTTAAAAACCCTAATTGGACAAGAATATGCCTAGCGAGGACAAAAATGACCTAAATATTAATTCAATGACACAAACAAAGTTATTGGATGCACAAGATTGATTAAAAACCCTAATTTGACAAGAATAAGTCTAGGTAGGATGAAAATGACCTAATTGATCATCCAATGACACAAACACACCTATTGGATGCACAAGATTGGTTAAAAACCCTAATTGGACAAGAATAAGCCGAGGGAGGACGAAAATTACCTAATTGATCATCTAATGACACAAATGAACTTATTGGATGCACAAGATTGGTTAAAAACCCTAATTGGACAAGAATAAGCATAAAAAGGACGAAAATGACCTAATTGATCATCCAATGACACAAACACACCTATTGGATGCACAAGATTGCTTAAATACCCTAATTGGATAAGAATATGCCTAGGGAGGACGAAAATGACCTAATTGATCATCCAATGACACAAACACACCTATTGGATGCACAAGATTGGTTAAAAACCCTAATTGGACAAGAATATGCCTAGGGAGGACGAAAATGACCTAATTGATCATCCAATGACACAAACACACCTATTGGATGCACAAGATTGGTTAAAAACCCTAATTGGACAAGAATAAGCCTAGGGAGGAGGAAAATAACCTAATTGATCATCCAATGACACAAACACACCTATTGGATGCACAAGATTGGTTAAAAACCCTAATTGGACAAGAATAAGCCTAGGGAGGACGAAAATGACCTAATTGATCATCCATTGCCACAAACACACCTATTGGATGCTCAAGATTGGTTAAAAACCCTAATTGGACAAGAATATGCCTAGGGAGGACAAAAATGACCTAATTGATCATCCAATGACTTAAACACACCTATTGGATGCACAAGATTGGTTAAAAACCCTAATTGGACAAGAATAAGCCTAGGGAGGACGAAAATGACCTAAATGTTAATCCAATGACACAACTCAACTTATTGGATGCACAAGATTGGTTAAAAACCCTAATTGGACAAGAATATGCCTAGGGAGGACAAAAATGACCTAATTGATCATCCAATGACACAAACACACCTATTGGATGCACAAGATTGGTTAAAAACCCTAATTGGATAAGAATATGCCTAGGGAGGACGAAAATGACCTAATTGATCATCCAATGACACAAACACACCTATTGGATGCACAAGATTGGTTAAAAACCCTAATTGGACAAGAATATGCCTAGGGAGGACGAATATGACCTAAATGTTAATCCAATAACACAAATGAACTTATTGGATGCACAAGATTGGTTAAAAACCCTAATTGGACAAGAATAAGCCTAGGGAGAACGAAAATGACCTAAATGTTAATCCAATGACACAACTCAACTTATTGGATGCACAAGTTTGGTTAAAAACCCTAATTGGACAAGAATAAGCCTAGGGAGGACGAAAATGACCTAATTGATCATCCAATGACACAAACACACCTATTGGATGCACAAGATTGGTTAAAAACCCTAGTTGGACACGAACCTGCCTAGGGAGAACGAAAATGACCTAATTGATCATCCAATGACACTAATGAACTTATTGGATGCACAAGATTGGTTAAAAACCCTAATTGGACAAGAGTAAGCCTAGGGAGGACGAAAATGACCTAATTGATCATCCAATGACACAAACACACCTATTGGATGCACAAGATTGGTTAAAAACCCTAATTGGACAAGAATATGCCTAGGGAGGACGAAAATGACCTAATTGATCATCCAATGACACAAACACACCTATTGGATGCACAAGATTGGTTAAAAACCCTAATTGGACAAGAATATGCCTAGGGAGGACGAATATGACCTAAATGTTAATCCAATAACACAAATACTTATTGGATGCACAAGATTGGTTAAAAACCCTAATTGGACAAGAATAAGCCTAGGGAGAACGAAAATGACCTAATTGATCATCCAATGACACAAACACACCTATTGGATGCACAAGATTGGTTAAAAACCGTAATTGGACAAGAATAAGCCTAGGGAGGACGAAAATGACCTAAATGTTAATCGAATGACACAACTCAACTTATTGGATGCACAAGATTGGTTAAAAACCCTAATTGGACAAGAATAAGCCTAGGGAGGACGAAAATGACCTAATTGATCATCCAATGACACAAACACACCTATTGGAAGCACAAGATTGGTTAAAAACCCTAATTGGACAAGAATATGCCTAGGGAGGACGATAATGACCTAAATGTTAAACCAATGACACAAATGAACTTATTGGATGCACAAGATTGGTTAAAAACCCTAATTGGACAAGAATAAGCCTAAGGAGGACAAAAATGACCTAATAGATCATCCAATGACACAAACACACCTATTGGATGCACAAGATTGGTTAAAAACCCTAATTGGACAAGAATATGCCTAGGGAGGACAAAAATGACCTAAATATTAATTCAATGACACAAACAAAGTTATTGGATGCACAAGATTGGTTAAAAACCCTAATTGGACAAGAATAAGCCTAGGGAGGACGAAAATGACCTAATTGATCATCCAATGACACAAACACACCTATTGGAAGCACAAGATTGGTTAAAAACCCTAATTGGACAAGAATATTCCTAGGGAGGACGAAAATGACTTAATTGATCATCCATTGCCACAAGCACCCCTATTGGATGCACAAGATTGGTTAAAAACCCTAATTGGACAAGAATAAGCCTAGGGAGGGCGAAAATGACCTAATTGATCATCCAATGACACAAACACACCTATTGGATGCACAAGATTGGTTAAAAACCCTAATTGGACAAGAATATGCCTAGGGAGGACGAGAATGACCTAAATGTGAATCCAATGACACAAATGAACTTATTGGATGCACAAGATTGGTTAAAAACCTAATTGGACAAGAATAAGCCTAGGGAGAATGAAAATGACCTAAATGTTAATCCAATGACACAACTCAACTTATTGGATGCACAAGATTGGTTAAAAACCCTAATTGGACAAGAATAAGCCTAGGGAGGACGAAAATGACCTTATTGATCATCCAATGACACAAACACACCTATTGGATGCACAAGATTGGGCAAAAACCCTAGTTGGACAAGAACATGCCAAGGGAGGACGAAAATGACCTAATTGATCATCCAATGACACTAATAAACTTATTGGATGCACAAGATTGGTTAAAAACCCTAATTGGACAAGAAAAAGCCTAGGGAGGACGAAAATGACCTAATTGATCATCCAATGACACAAACACACCTATTGGATGCACAAGATTGGTTAAAAACCCTAATTGGACAAGAATATGCCTAGGGAGGACGAAAATGACCTAATTGATCATCCAATGACACAAACACACCTATTGGATGCACAAGATTGGTTAAAAACCCTAATTGGACAACAATATGCCTATGGAGGACGAATATGACCTAAATGTTAAACCAATAACACAAATGAACATATTGGATGCACAAGATTGGTTAAAAACCCTAATTGGACAAGAAAAAGCCTAGGGAGGACGAAAATGACCTAATTGATCATCCAATGACACAAACACACCTATTGGATGCACAAGATTGGTTAAAAACCCTAATTGGACAAGAATATGCCTAGGGAGGACGAAAATGACCTAATTGATCATCCAATGACACAAACACACCTATTGGATGCACAAGAGTGGTTAAAAACCCTAATTGGACAAGAATATGCCTAGGGAGGACGAAAATGACCTAAATGTTAATCCAATGACCCAACTCAACTTATTGGATGCACTAGATTGGTTAAAAACCCTAATTGGACAAGAATAAGCCTAGGGAGGACGAAAATGACCTAATTGATCATCCAATGACACAAACACACCTATTGGATGCACAAGATTGGTTAAAAACCCTAATTGGACAAGAATAAGCCTACGGAGTACGAAAATGACCTAATTGATCATCCAATGACACAAACACACCTATTGGATGCACAAGATTGGTTAAAAACCCTAGTTGGACAAGAACATGCCTAGGGAGGACGCAAATGACCTAATTGATCATCCAATGACACTAATGAACTTATTGGATGCACAATATTGGTTAAAAACCCTAATTGGACAAGAATAAGCCTAGGGGAACGAAAATGACCTAATTGATCATCCAATGACACAAACACACCTATTGGATGCCCAAGATTGGTTAAAAACCCTAATTGGACAAGAATAAGCCTAGGGAGGACGAAAATGACCTAATTGATCGTCCAATGACACTAATGAACTTATTGGATGCACAAGATTGGTTAAAAACCCTAATTGGACAAGAATAAGCCTAGGGAGGATGAAAATGACTTAATTGATCATCCAATGACACTAATGAACTTATTGGATGCACAAGATTGGTTAAAAACCCTAATTGGACAAGAATAAGCCTAGGGAGGACGAAAATGACCTAATTGATCATCCAATGACACAAACACACCTATTGGATGCACAAGATTGGTTAAAAACCCTAATTGGACAAGAATATGCCTAGGGAGAACGAAAATGACCTAATTGATCATCCATTGACACAAACACACCTATTGGATGCACAAGATTGGTTAAAAACCCTAATTGGACAAGAATATGCCTAGGGAGGACGGATATGACCTAAATGTTAATCCAATGACACAAATGAACTTATTGGATGCACAAGATTGGTTAAAAACCCTAATTGGACAAGAATAAGCCTAGGGTGAACGAAAATGACCTAAATGTTAATCCAATGACACAACTCAACTTATTGGATGCACTAGATTGGTTAAAAACCCTAATTGGACAAGAATAACCCTAGGGAGGACGAAAATGATCTAACTGATCATCCAATGACACAAACACACCTATTGGATGCACAAGATTGGTTAAAAACCCTAGTTGGACAAGAACATGCCTAGGGAGGACGAAAATGACCTAATTGATCATCCAATGACACTAATGAACTTATTGGATGCACAAGATTGGTTAAAAACCCTAATTGGACAAGAATAAGCCTAGGGAGGACGAAAATGACCTAATTGATCATCCAATGACACAAGCACACCTATTGGATGCACAAGATTGGTTAAAAACCCTAGTTGGACAAGAACATGCCTAGGGAGGACGAAAATGACCTAATTGATCATCCAATGACACTAATGAACTTATTGGATGCACAAGATTGGTTAAAAACCCTAATTGGACAAGAATAAGCCTAGGGAGGACGAAAATGACCTAATTGATCATCCAATGACACAAACACACCTATTGGATGCACAAGATTGGTTAAAAACCCTAATTGGACAAGAATAAGCCTAGGGAGGACGAAAATGACCTAATTGATCATCCAATGACACAAATGAACTTATTGGATCCACAAGATTGGTTAAAAACCCTAATTGGACAAGAATAAGCCTAGGGAGGACGAAAATGACCTAATTGATCATCCAATGACACAAACACACCTATTGGATGCACAAGATTGGTTAAAAACCCTAATTTGACAAGAATATGCCTAGGGAGGACGAAAATGACCTAATTGATCATCCAATGACACAAACATACCTATTGGATGCACAAGATCGGTTAAAAACCCTAATTTAACAAGAATAAGCCTAAGGGGGACGAAAATGACCTAATTGATCATCCAATGACACAAACACCCCTATTGGATGCACAAGATTGGTTAAAAACCCTAATTGTACAAGAATATGCCTAGGGAGGACGAAAATGACCTAATTGATCATCCAGTGACACAAATGAACTTATTGGATGAACAAGATTAGTTAAAAACCCTAATTGGACAAGAATAAGCCTAGGGAGGACGAAAATAACCAAATTGATCATCCAATGACACAAACACACCTATTGGATGCACAAGATTGGTTAAAAACCCTAATTGGAAAAGAATAAGCCTAGGGAGGACGAAAATGACCTAAATGTTCGTCCAATGACACAAACACACCTATTAGATGCACAAGATTGCATAAAAACCCTAATTGGACAAGAATAAGACTAGGGAGGACGAAAATGACCTAAATGTTCCTCCAATGACACAAATGAACTTATTGGATGCACAAGATTGGCTAAAAACCCTAATTAGACAAGAATAAGCCTAGGGAGGACGAAAATGACCTAAATGTTCATCCAATGACACAAATGAACCTATTGGATGCACAAGATTGGTTAAAAACCCTAATTGGACAAGAATAAGCCTAGGGAGGACGAAAATGACCTAAATGTTAATCCAATGACACAACTCAACTTATTGGATGCACAAGATTGGTTAAAAACCCTAATTGGACAAGAATATGCTTAGGGAGGACGTAAATGACCTAAATATTAATTCAATGAAACAAACAATCTTATTGGATGCACAAGATTGGTTAAAAACCCTATTTGGACTAGAATATGCCTAGGGAGGACGGATATGACCTAAATGTTAATCCAATGACACAAATGAACTTATTGGATGCACAAGTTTGGTTCAAAACCCTAATTGGACAAGAATAAGCCTAGGGAGGACAAAAATGACCTAACTGATCATCCAATGACACAAACACACCTATTGGATGCACAAGATTGGTTAAAAACCCTAGTTGGACAAGAACATGCCAAGGGAGGCAAAAATGACCTAATTGATCATCCAATGACACTAATGAACTTATTGGATGCACAAGATTGGTTAAAAACCCTAATTGGACAAGAATAAGCCTAGGGAGGACGAAAATGACCTAATTGATCATCCAATGACACAAACACACCTATTGGATGCACAAGATTGGTTAAACACCCTAATTGGACAAGAATATGCCTAGGGAGGACGAAAATGACCTAATTGATCATCCAATGACACAAACACACCTATTGGATGCACAAGATCGGTTAACAACCCTAATTCGACAAGAATAAGCCTAAGGAGGACGAAAAATGACCTAATTGATCATCCAATGACACAAACACACCTATTGGATGCACAAGATTGGTTAAAAACCATAATTGGACAAGAATATGCCTAGGGAGGACGAAAATGACCTAATTGATCATCCAGTGACACAAATGAACTTATTGGATGCACATGATTAGTTAAAAACCCTAATTGGACAAGAATAAGCCTAGGGAGGACGAAAATAACCTAATTGATCATCCAATGACACAAACACACCGATTGGATGCACAAGATTGGTTAAAAACCCTAATTGGACTAGAATATGCCTAGGGAGGACGAAAATGACCTAAATGTTAATCCAATGACACAAATGAACTTATTGGATGCACAAGATTGGTTAAAAACCCTAATTGGACAAGAATAAGCCTAGGGAGGACGAAAATGACCTAAATGTTAATCCAATGACACAACTCAACTTATTGGATGCACAAGATTGGTTAAAAACCTTAATTGGGCAAGAATAAGCCTAGGGAGGACGAAAATGACCTAATCGATCATCCAATGACACAAAAACACCTATTGGATGCAGAAGATTGGTTCAAAACCCTAATTGGACAAGAATAAGCCTAGGGAGGACGAAAATGACCTAAATGTTAATCCAATGACACAACTCAACTTATTGGATGCACAAGATTGGTTAAAAACCCTAATTGGACAAGAATAAGCCTAGGGAGGACGAAAATGACCTAAATCTTAATCTAATGACACAACTCAACTTATTGGATGCACAAGATTGGTTAAAAACCCTAATCGGTCAAGAATATGCCTAGGTAGGACGAAAATGACCTAATTGATCATCCAATGACACAAACACACCTATTGGATGCACAAGATTGGTTAAAAACCCTAATTGGACAAGAATAAGCCTAGGGAGGACGAAAATGACCTAATTGATCATCCAATGACACAAACACACCTATTGGATGCACAAGATTGGTTAAAAACCCTAATTGGACAAGAATAAGCCTAGGGAGGACGAAAATGACCTAATTGATCATCCAATGACACAAACACACCTATTGGATGCATAAGATTGGTTAAAAACCCTAATTGGACAAGAATAAGCTTAGGGAGGACGAAAAATGACCTAATTGATCATCCAATGACACAAACACACCTATTGGATGCACAAGATTGGTTAAAAACCCTAATTGGACAAGAATAAGCCTAGGGAGGACGAAAATGACCTAATTGATCATCCAATGACACAAACACACCTATTGGATGCACAAGATTGGTTAGAAACCCTAATTGGACAAGAATAAGCCTAGGGAGGACAAAAATGAACTAATTGATCATCCAATGACACAAACACACCTATTGGATGCACAAGATTGGTTAAAAACCCTAATTGGACAAGAATAAGCCTAGGGAGGACGAAAATGACCTAATTGATCATCCAATGACACAAACACACCTATTGGATGCACAAGATTGGTTAAAAACCCTAATTGGACAAGAATAAGCCTAGGGAGGACGAAAATGACCTAATTGATCATCCAATGACACAAACACACCTATTGGATGCACAAGATTGGTTAAAAACCCTAATTGGACAAGAATAAGCCTAGGGAGGACGAAAATGACCTAATTGATCATCCAATGACACAAACACATCTATTGGAAGCACAAGATTGGTTAGAAACCCTAGTTGGACAAGAATATGCCTAGGGAGGACGAAAATGACCTAATTGATCATCCAATGACACAAATGAACTTATTGGATGCACAAGATTGCTTAAAAACCCTAATTGGACAAAAATAAGCATAGAAAGGACGAAAATGACCTAATTGATCATCCAATGACACAAACACACCTATTGGATGCACAAGATTGGTTAAAAACCCTAATTGGACAAGAATAAGCCTAGGGAGGACGAAAATGACCTAATTGATCATCCAATGACACAAACACACCTATTGGATGCACAAGATTGGTTAAAAACCCTAATTGGACAAGAATAAGCCTAGGGAGGACGAAAATGACCTAATTGATCATCCAATGACACAAACACACCTATTGGATGTACAAGATTGGTTAAAATCCTAATTGGACAAGAATAAGCCTAGGGAGGACGAAAATGACCTAAATGTTAATTCAATGACACAACTCAACTTATTGGATGCACAAGATTGGTTAAAAACCCTAATTGGACAAGAATAAGCCTAGGGAGGACGAAAATGACCTAATTGATCATCCAATGACACAAACACACCTATTGGATGCACAAGATTGGTTAAAAACCCTAATTGGACAAGAATAAGCCTAGGCAGGACAAAAATGACCAAAATGTTAATCCAATGACACAACTAAACTTATTGGATGCACAAGATTGGTTAAAAACCCTAATTGGACAAGAATAAGCATAGGGAGGACGAAAATGACCTAATTGATCATCCAATGACACAAACACACCTATTGGATGCATAAGATTGGTTAAAAACCCTAATTGGACAAGAATATGCTTAGGGAGGACGAAAATGACCTAAATATTAATTTAATGACACAAACAAACTTATCGGATGCACAAGATTGGTTAAAAACCCTAATTGGACAAGAAAAAGCCTAGGGAGGACGAAAATGACCTAATTGATCATCCAATAACACATACACACCTATTAGATGCACAAGATTGGTTAAAAACCCTAATTGGACAAGAATAAGCCTAGGGAGGACGAAAATGACCTAATTGATCATCCAATGACACAAACACACCTATTGGATGCACAAGATTGGTTAAAAACCCTAATTGGACAAGAATATGCCTAGGGAGGACGAAAATGACCTAAATGTTAATCCAATGACACAACTCAACCTATTGGATGCACAAGATTGGTTAAAAACCCTAATTGGACAAGAATAAGCCTAGGGAGGACGATAAATGACCTAATTGATCATCCAATGACACAAACACACCTATTGGATGCACAAGATTGGTTAAAAACCCTAATTGGACAAGAATAAGCCTAGGGAGGACGAAAATGACCTAATTGATCATCCAATGACACAAACACACCTATTGGATGCACAAGATTGGTTAAAAACCCTAATTGGACAAGAATAAGCCTAGGGAGGACGAAAACGACCTAATTGATAATCCAATGACACAAACACACCTATTGGATGCACAAGATTGGTTAAAAACCCTAATTGGACAAGAATAAGCCTAGGGAGGACGAAAATGACCTAATTGATCATCCAATGACACAAACACACCTATTGGATGCACAAGATTGGTTAAAAACCCTAATTCGACAAGAATATGCCTAAGGAGGACGAAAATGACCAAAATATTAATTCAATGACACTAACAAACATATTGGATGCACAAGATTGGTTAAAAACCCAAATTGCACAAGAATAAGCCTAGGGAGGACGAAAATGACCTAATTGATCATCCAATGACACAAACACACCTATTGGAAGCACAAGATTGGTTAAAAATCCTAATTGGACAAGAATATGCCTAGGGAGGACGAAAATGACCTAAATGTAAATCCAATGACACAAATGAACTTATTGGATGCACAAGATTGGTTAAAAACCCTAATTGGACAAGAATAAGCCTAGGGAGGACGAAAATGACCTAATTGATCATCCAATGACACAAACACACCTATTGGATGCACAAGATTGGTTAAAAACCCTAATTCGACAAGAATATGCCTAAGGAGGACGAAAATGACCAAAATATTAATTCAATGACACAAACAAAGTTATTGGATGCACAAGATTGGTTAAAAACCCTAATTGGACAAGAATAAGCCTTGGGATGACGAAAATGACCTAATTGATCATCCAATGACACAAACACACCTATTGGATGCACAAGATTGGTTAAAAACCCTAATTGGACAAGAATATGCCTAGGGAGGACGAAAATTACCTAAATGTAAATCCAATGACATAAATGACCTTATTGGATGCACAAGTTTGGTTAAAAACCCTAATTGGACAAGAATAAGCCTAGGGAGGCTGAAAATGACCTAAATGTTAATCCAATGACACAACTCAACTTATTGGATGCACAAGATTGGTTAAAAACCCTAATTGGACAAGAATAAGCCTAGGGAGGACGAAAATGACCTAATTGATCATCCAATGACACAAACACACCTATTGGATGCACAAGATTGGTTAAAAACCCTAATTGGACAAGAATATGCCTAGGGAGGACGAAAATGACCTAAATGTTGATCCAATGACACAAATGAACTTATTAGATGTACAAGATTGGTTAAAAACCCTAGTTGGACAAGAATATGCCTAGGGAGGACGAAAATGACCTAATTGATCATCCAATGACACAAATGAACTTATTGGATGCACAAGATTGGTTAAAAACCCTAATTGGACAAGAATATACCTAGGGAGGATGAAAATGACCTAAATGTTAATCCAATGACACAACTCAACTTATTGGATGCACAAGATTGGTTAAAAACCCTAATTGGACAAGAATAAGCCTAGGGAGGACGAAAATGACCTAATTGATCATCCAATGACACAAACACACCTATTGGATGCACAAGATTGGTTAAAAACCCTAATTGGACAAGAATATGCCTAGGGAGGACGAAAATGACCTAAATGGTAATCCAATGACACAAACACACCTATTGGATGCACAAGATTGGTTAAAAACCCTAATTGGACAAGAATAAGCCTAGGGAGGACGAAAATGACCTAATTGATCATCCAATGACACAAACACACCTATTGGATGCACAAGATTGGTTAAAAACCCTAATTGGGAAAGAATAAGCCTAGGGAGGACGGAAATGACCTAATTGATCATCCAATGACACAAACACACCTATTGGATGCACAAGATTGGTTAAAAACCCTAATTGGACAAGAATATGCCTAGGGAGGACGAAAATGACCTAATTGATCATCCAATGACACAAACACACCTATTGGATGCACAAGATTGGTTAAAAACCCTAATTGGACAAGAATAAGTGTAGGGAAAACGAAAATGACCTAAATGTTAATCCAATGACACAACTCAATTTATTGGATGCACAAGATTGGTTAAAAACCCTAATTGGACAAGAATAAGCCTAGGGAGGACGAAACTGACCTAATTGATCATCCAATGACACAAACACACCTATTGGATGCACAAGATTGGTTAAAAACCCTAATTGGACAAGAATATGCCTAGGGAGGACGAAAATAACCTAATAGATCATCCAATGACACAAACAGACCTATTGGATGCACAAGATTAGTTAAAAACCCTAATTGGACAAGAATATGCCTAGGGAGGACGAAAATGACCTAAATGTTAATCCAATGACACAAATGAACTTATTGGATGCACAAGATTGGTTAAAAACCCTAATTGGACAAGAATAAGCCTAGGGAGGACGAAAATGACCTAATTGATCATCCAATGACACAAACACACCTATTGGATGCACAATATCGGTTAAAAACCCTAATTGGACAAGAATAAGCCTAGGGAGGACGAAAATGACCTAATTGATCATCCAATGACACAAACACACCTATTGGAAGCACAAGATTGGTTAAAAACCCTAATTGGACAAGAATATGCCCAGGGAGGACGAAAATGACCTAAATATTAATTCAAGGACACAAACAAAGTTATTGGATGCACAAGATTGGTTAAAAACCCTAATTGGACAAGAATAAGCCTAGGGAGGACGAAAATGACCTAATTGATCATCCAATGACACAAACACACCTATTGGATGCACAAGATTGGTTAAAAACCCTAATTGGACAAGAATATGCCTAGGGAGGACGAAAATAACCTAAATATTAATTCAATGACACAAACAAACTTATTGGATGCACAAGATTGGTTAAAAACCCTAATTGGACAAGAATAAGCCTAGGATGGACAAAAATGACCTAATTGATCATCCAATGACACAACCACACCTATTGGATGCACAAGATTGGTTAAAAACCCTAATTGGACAAGAATATGCCAAGGGAGGACGAAAATGACCTAAATGTTAATCCAATAACACAAATGAACTTATTGGATGCACAAGATTGGTTAAAAACCCTAATTGGACAAGAATATGCCTAGGGAGGACGAAAATGACCTAAATGTTAATCCAATGACACAAATGAACTTATTTGATGCACAAGATTGGTTAAAAACCCTAATTGGACAAGAATAAGCTTAGGGAGGACGAAAATAACCTAATTGATCATCCAATGACACAAACACACCTATTGGATGCACAAGATTGGTTAAAAACCCTAATTGGACAAGAATATGCCTAGGGAGGACGAAAATGACCTAAATATTAATTCAATGACACAAACAAACTTATTGGATGCACAAGATTGGTTAAAAACCCGAATTGGACAAGAATAAGCCTAGGGAGGACGAAAATGACCTAATTGATCATCCAATGACACAAACACACCTATTTGATGCACAAGATTGGTTAAAAACCATAATTGGACAAGAATAAGCCTAGGGAGGACGAAAATGACCTAATTGATCATCCAATGACACAAACACACCTATTGGATGCACAAGATTGGTTAAAAACCCTAATTGGACAAGAATAAGCCTAGGGAGGACGAAAATGACCTAATTGATCATCCAATGACACAAACACACCTATTGGATGCACAAGATTCGTTAAAAACCCTAATTGGGCAAGAATATGCCTAGGGAGGACGAAAACGACCTAAATATTAATTCAATGACACAAACAAACTTATTGGATGCACAAGATTGGTTAAAAACCCTAATTGGACAAGAATAAGCCTAGGGAGGACAAAAATTACCTAATTGATCATCCAATGACACAACCACACCTATTGGATGCACAAGATTGGTTAAAAACCCTAATTGGACAAGAATATGCCAAGGGAGGACGAAAATGACCTAAATGTTAATCCAATAACACAAATGAACTTATTGGATGCACAAGATTGGTTAAAAACCCTAATTGGACAAGAATAAGCCTAGGGAGAACGAAAATGACCTAATTGATCATCCATTGCCACAAACACACCTATTGGATGCACAAGATTGGTTAAAAACCCTAATTGGACAAGAATATGCCTAGGGAGGACGAAAATGACCTAAATATTAATTCAATGACACAAACAAAGTTATTGGATGCACAAGATTGGTTAAAAACTCTTATTGGACAAGAATAAGCTTAGGGAGGACGAAAGTGACTTAACTGATCATCCAATGACACAAACACACTTATTGGATGCACAAGATTGGTTAAAAACTCTAATTGGACAAGAATAAGCCTAGGGAGGACCAGAATGACATAATTGATCATCCAATGACACAAACACACCTATTGGAAGCACAAGATTGGTTAAAAAACCTTAGTTGGACAAGAATATGCCTAGGGAGGACAAAAATGACATAATTGATCATCCAATGACACAAACACACCTATTGGATGCACAAGATTGGTTAAAAACCCTAATTGGACAAGAATATGCCTAGGGAGGACGAAAATGACCTAATTGATCATCCAATGACACAAACACACCTATTGGATGCACAAGATTGGTTAAAAACCCTAATTGGACAAGAATATGCCTTGGGAGGACGAAAATGACCTAATTGATCATCCATTGCCACAAACACACCTATTGGATGCACTAGATTGGTTAAAAACCCTAATTGGACAAGAATATGCCTAGGGAGGACGAAAATGACCTAAATGATCATCCAATGAAACAAACAAACCTATTGGATGCACAAGATTGGTTAAAAACCCTAATTGGACAAGAATATGCCTAGGGAGGACGAAAATGACCTAATTGATCATCCAATGACACAAACACACCTATTGGATGCACAAGATTGGTTAAAAACCCTAATTGGACAAGAATAAGCCTAGGGAGGACGAAAATGACCTGATTGATCATCCAATGACACAAACACACCTATTGGATGCACAAGATTGGTTAAAAACCCTAATTGGACAAGAATAAGCCTAGGAAGGACGAAAATGACCTAATTGATCATCCAATGACACAAACACACCTATTGGATGCACACGATTGGTTAAAAACCCTAATTGGACAAGAATATGCCTAGGGAGGACGAAAATGACCTAAATTTTAATTCAATTACATAAACAAACTTGTTGAATGCACAAGATTGGTTAAAAACCCTAATTGGACATGAATAGGCCTAGGGAGGACGAAAATGACCTAATTGATCTTCCAATGACACAAACGCACCTATTGGATGCACAAGATTGGTTAAAAACCCTAATTGGACAAGAATATGCCTAGGGAGGACGAAAATGACCTAAATATTAATTCAATGACACAAACAAACTTATTGGATGCACAAGATTGGTTAAAAACCCTAATTGGACAAAAATAAGCCTAGGGAGGACGAAAATGACCTAATTGATAATCCAATGACACAAACAAACTTATTGGATGCACAAGATTGGTTAAAAACCCTAATTGGACAAGAATAAACCAAGGGAGGACAAAAATGACCTAAATGTTAATCCAATGACACTACTCAACTTATTGGAAGCACAAGATTGGTTAAAAACCCTAATTGGACAAGAATAAGCCTAGGGAGGACGAAAATGACCTAATTGATCATCCAATGACACAAACACACCTATTGGATGCACAAGATTGGTTAAAAACCCTAATTGGACAAGAATAAGCCTAGGGAGGACGAAAATGACCTAATTGATCATCCAATGACACAAACACACCTATTGGATGCACAAGATTGGTTAAAAACCCTAATTGGACAAGAATATGCCTAGGGAGGACGAAAATGACCTAAATGTTAATCCAATGACACAAATGAACTTATTGGATGCACAAGATTGGTTAAAAACCCTAATTGGACAAGAATAAGCCTAGGGAGGACGAAAATGACCTAAATGCTAATCCAATGACACAACTCAACTTATTGGATGCACAAGATTGGTTAAAAACCCTAATTGGACAAGAATATGCCTAAGGAGGACGAAAATGACCTAATTGATCATCCAATGACACAAACACACCTATTGGATGCACAAGATTGGTTAAAAACCCTAATTGGACAAGAATAAGCCTAGGGAGGACGAAAATGACCTAATTGATCATCCAATGACACAAACACACCTATTGGATGCACAAGATTGGTTAAAAACCCTAATTGGACAAGAATATGCCTAGGGGGAACGAAAATGACCTAAATGTTAATCCAATGACACAAATGAACTTATTGGATGCACAAGATTGGTTAAAAACCCTAATTGGACAAGAATAAGCCTATGGAGGACGAAAATGACCTAATTGATCATCCAATGACACAAACACACCTATTGGATGCACAAGATTGGTAAAAAAACCTAATTGGACAAGAATAAGCCTAGGGATGACGAAAATGACCTAAATGTTAATCCAATGACACAACTCAACTTATTGGATGCACAAGATTGGTTAAAACCCCTAATTGGACAAGAATAAGCCTAGGGAGGAAGAAACTGACCTAAGTGATCATCCAATGACACAAACACACCTATTGGATGCACAAGATTGGTTAAAAACCCTAATTGGACAAGAATAAGCCTAGGGAGGACGAAAATGACCTAATTGATCATCCAATGACACAAACACACCTATTGGATGCACAAGATTGGTTAAAAACCCTAATTGGACAAGAATATGCCTAGGGAGGACGAAAATGACCTAAATATTAATTCAATGACACAAACAAACTTATCGGATGCACAAGATTGGTTAAAAACCCTAATTGGACAAGAATAAGCCTAGGGAGGATGAAAATAACCTTATTGATCATCCAAGGACACAAACACACCTATTGGATGCACAAGATTGGTTAAAAACCCTAATTGGACAAGAATATGCCTAGGGAGGACGAAAATGACCTAAATGTTAATCCAATGACACAAATGAACTTATTGGATGCACAAGATTGGATAAAAACCCTAATTGGACAAGAATAAGCCTAGCGAGGACGAAAATGACCTAAATGTTAATCCAATGACACAACTCAACTTATTGGATGCACAACATTGGTTAAAAACCCTAATTGGACAAGAATAAGCATAGGGAGGACGGAAATGACCTAATTGATCATCCAATGACACAAACACACCTATTGGATGCACAAGATTGGTTAAAAACCCTAATTGGACAAGAATATGCCTAGGGAGGACGAAAATGACCTAAATATTAATTCAATGACACAAACAAACTTATTGGATGCACAAGATTGGTTCAAAACCCTAATTGGACAAGAATAAGCCTAGGGAGGACGAAAATGACCTAATTGATCATCCAATGACACAAACAAACCTATTGGATGCACAAGATTGGTTAAAAACCCTAGTTGGACAAGAACATGCCTAGGGAGGACAAAAATGAGCTAATTGATCATCCAATGACACAAATGAACTTATTGGATGCACAAGATTGCTTAAGAACCCTAATTGTACAAGAATAAGCCTAGGGAGGACGAAAATGACCTAATTGATCATCCAATGACACAAACACACCTATTGGATGCACAAGATTGGTTAAAAACCCTAATTGGACAAGAATAAGCCTAGGGAGGACGAAAATGACCTAATTGATCATCCAATGACACAAACACACCTATTGGATGCACTAGATTCGTTAAAAACCCTAATTGGACAAGAATATGCCTAGGGAGCACGAGAATGACCTGATTGATCATCCAATGACACAAACACACCTATTGGATGCACAAGATTGGTTAAAAACCCTAATTGGACAAGAATATGCCTAGGGAGGACGTAAATGACCTAAATATTAATTCAATGAAACAAACAATCTTATTGGATGCACAAGATTGGTTAAAAACCCTAATTGGACAAGAATATGCCTAGGGAGGACGAAAATGACCTAATTGATCATCCAATGACACAAACACACCTATTGGATGCACAAGATTGGTTAAAAACCCTAATTGGACAAGAATAAGCATAGGGAGGACGAAAATAACCTAATTGATCATCCAATGACACAAACACACCTATTGGATGCATAAGATTGGTTAAAAACCCTAATTGGACAAGAATATGCCTAGGGAGGACGAAAATGACCTAAATGTTAATCCAATGACATAAATGAACTTATTGGATGCACAAGATTGGTTAAAAACCCTAATTGGACAAGAATAAGCCTAGGGAGGACAAAAATGACCTAAATGTTAATCCAATGTCACAACTCAACTTATTGGATGCACAAGATTGGTTAAAAACCCTAATTGGACAAGAATAAACCTAGGGAGGACGAAAATGACCTAATAGATCATCCAATGACACAAACACACCTATTGGATGCACAAGATTGGTTAAAAACCATAATTGGACAAGAATATGCCTAGGGAGGACGAAAATGACCTAAATATTAATTCAATTACACAAACAAACTTATCGGATGCACAAGATTGGTTAAAAACCCTAATTGGACAAGAATAATCCTAGGGAGGACGAAAATGACCTAATTGATCATCCAGTGACACAAGTGAACTTATTGGATGCACAAGATTAGTTAAAAACCCTAATTGGACAAGAATAAGCCTAGGGAGGACGAGAATAACCGAATTGATCATCCAATGGCACAAACACACCTATTGGATGCACAAGATTGGTTAAAAACCCTAATTGGACTAGAATATGCCTAGGGAGGACGAAAATGACATAAATGTTAATCCAATGACACAAATGAACTTATTGGATGCACAAGATTCGTTAAAAACACTAATTGGACAAGAATAAGCATAGGGAGGACGAAAATGACCTAAATGTTAATCCAATGACACAACTCAACTTATTGGATGCACAAGATTGGTTAAAAACCTTAATTGGGCAAGAATAAGCCTAGGGAGGACGAAAATGACCTAATTGATCATCCAATGACACAAACACACCTATTGGATGCACAAGATTGGTTAAAAACCCTAATTGGACAAGAATAAGCCTAGGGAGGACGAAAATGACCTAAATGTTAATCCAATGACACAACTCAACTTATTGGATGCACAAGATTGGTTAAAAACCCTAATTGGACAAGAATAAGTCTAGGGAGGACGAAAATGACCTAATAGATCATCCAATGACACAAACACACCTATTGGATGCACAATATCGGTTAAAAACCCTTATTGGACAAGAATAAGCCAAGGGAGGACGAAAATGACCTAATTGATCATCCAATGACACAAACACACCTATTGGATGCACAAGATTGGTTAAAAACCCTAATTGGACAAGAATACGCCTAGGGAGGACGAAAATGACCTAAATGTTAATCCAATGACACAAATGAACTTATTGGATGCACAAGATTTGTTTAAAACCCTAATTGGACAAGAATAAGCCTAGGGAGGACGAAAATGACCTAAATGTTAATCCAATGTCACAACTCAACTTATTGGATGCACAAGATTGGTTAAAAACCCTAATTGGACAAGAATAAGCCTAGGGAGGACGAAAATGACCTAATTGATCATCCAATGAAACAAACACACCTATTGGATGCACAAGATTGGTTAAAAATCCTAATTTGACAGGAATAAGCCTAGGGATGACGAAAATGATCTAATTGATCATCCAATGACACAAACACACCTATTGGATGCACAAGAATGTTTAAAAACCCTAATTGGACAAGAATATGCCTAGGGAGGTCGAAAATGACCTAAATATTAATTCAATGACACAAACAAAGTTATTGGATGCACAAGATTGGTTAAAAACCCTAATTGGACAAGAATAAGCCTAGGGAGGATGTAAATGACCTAATTGATCATCCAATGACACAAACCCGCTTATTGGATGCACAAGATTGGTTAAAAACCATAATTGGACAAGAATATGCCTAGGGAGGACGAAAATGACCTAAATATTAATTCAATTACACAAACAAACTTATCGGATGCACAAGATTGGTTAAAAACCCTAATTGGACAAGAATAAGCCTAGGGAGGACGAAAATAACCTAATTGATCATCCAATGACACAAACACACCTATTGGATGCACAAGATTGGTTAAAAACCCTAATTGGACAAGAATATGCCTAGGGAGGACGAAAATGACCTAAATGTTAATCCAATGACACAAATGAACTTATTGGATGCACAAGATTGGTTAAAAACCCTAATTGGACAAGAATAAGCCTAGGAGGACGAAAATGACCTAATTGATCATCCAATGACACAGACACACCTATTGGATGCACAAGATTGGTTAAAAACCCTAATTGGCCAAAAATATGCCTTGGGAGGACGAAAATGACCTAAATGTTAATCCAATGACACAAATGAACTTATTGGATGCACAAGATTGGTTAAAAACCCTAATTGGACAAGAATAAGCCTAGGGAGGACGAAAATGACCTAATTGATCTTCCAATGACACAAACACACCTATTGGATGCACAAAATTGGTTAAAAACCATAGTTGGACAAGAACATGCCTAGGGAGGACGAAAATGACCTAATTGATCATCCAATGACACAAACACACCTATTGGATGCACAAGATTGGTTAAAAACCCTAATTGGACAAGAATATGCCTAGGGAGGACGAAAATGACCTAATTGATCATCCAATGACACAAACACACCTATTGGATGCACAAGATTGGTTAAAAACCCTAACTGGACAAGAATATGCCTAGGGAGGACGAAAATGACCTAATTGATCATCCAATGACACAAACACACCTATTGGATGCACAAGATTGGATAAAAACCCTAATTGGACAAGAATATGCCTAGGGAGGACGAATATGACCTAAATGTTAATCCAATAACACAAATGAACTTATTGGATGTTCAAGATTGGTTAAAAACCCTAATTGGACAAGAATAAGCCTAGGGAGAACGAAAATGACCTAGGCATGTTCTTGTCCAACTATGGTTTTTAACCAATTTTGTGCATCCAATAGGTGTGTATGTGTCATTGGATGATCAATGAGGTCATTTTCGTCCTCCCTAGGCTTATTCTTGTCCAATTAGGGTTTTTAACCAATCTTGTGCATCCAATAAGTTCATTTGTGTTGTTGGATTAACATTTAGGTCATATTCGTCCTCCCTAGGCATATTCTTGTCCAATTAGGGTTTTTAACCAATCTTGTGCATCCAATAGGTGTGTTTGTGTCATTGGATGATCAATTAGGTCATTTTCGTCCTCCTAGGCTTATTCTTGTCCAATTAGGGTTTTTAACCAATCTTGTTTATCCAATAAGTTCATTTGTGTCATTGGATTAACATTTAGGTCATTTTCGTCCTCGCTAGGCATATTCTTGTCCAATTAGGGTTTTTGGATGCACAAGATTGGTTAAAAACCCAAGTTGGACAAGAATATGCCTAGGGAGGACGAAAATGACCTAATTGATCATCCAATGACACAAATGAACTTATTGGATGCACAAGATTGGTTAAAAACCCTAATTGGACAAGAATAAGCCTAGGGAGGACGAAAATGACCTAATTGATCATCCAATGACACAAACACACCTATTGGATGCACAAAATTGGTTAAAAACCCTAATTGGACAAGAATATGCCTAGGGAGGACGAAAATGACCTAATTTGATCATCCAATGACACAAACACACCTATTGGATGCATAAGATTGGTTAAAAACCCTAATTGGACAAGAATAAGCCTAGGGAGGATCAAAGTGACCTAATTGATCATCCAATGAGATAAACACACCTATTGGATGCACAAGATTGGTTAAAAATCCTAATTGGACAAGAATATGCCTAGGGAGGATGACAATGACCTAAATGTGAATCCAATGACACAAATGAACTTATTGGATGCACAAGATTGGTTAAAAACCTAATTGGACAAGAATAAGCCTAGGGAGAATGAAAATGACCTAAATGTTAATCCAATGACACAACTCAACTTATTGGATGCACAAGATTGGTTAAAAACCCTAATTGGACAAGAATAAGCCTAGGGAGGACGAAAAAGACCTAATTGATCATCCAATGACACAAACACACCTATTGGATGCACAAGATTGGTTAAAAACCCTAATTGGACAAGAATATGCCTAGGGAGGACGAAAATGACCTAATTGATCATCCAATGACACAAACACACCTATTGAATTCACAAGATTGGTTAAAAACCCTAATTGGACAAGAATATGCCTAGAGAGGACCAAAATGACCTAAATGTTAATCCAATGACACAAATGAACTTATTGGATGCACAAGATTGGTTAAGAACCCTAATTGGACAAGAATAAGCCTAGGGAGGACGAAAATGACCTAATTGATCATCCAATGACACAAACACACCTATTGGATGCACAAGATTGGTTAAAAACCCTAATTGGACAAGAATATGCCTAGGGAGGACGGATATGACCTAAATGATAATCCAATGACACAAATGAACTTATTGGATGCACAAGATTGGTTAAAAACCCTAATTGGACAAGAATAAGCCTAGGGAGAACGAAAATGACCTAAATGTTAATCCAATGACACAACTCAACTTATTGGATGCACACGATTGGTTAAAAACCCTAATTGGACAAGAATAAGCCTAGGGAGGACGAAAATGACCTAATTGATCATCCAATGACACAAACACACCTATTGGATGCACAAGATTGGTTAAAAACCCTAATTGGACAAGAATATGCCTAGGGAGGACGAAAATGACCTAATTGATCATCCAATGACACAAACACACCTATTGGATGCACAAGATTGGTTAAAAACCCTAATTGGACAAGAATATGCCTAGGGAGGACGAAAATGACCTAATTGATCATCCAATGACACAAATGAACTTATCGGATGCACACGATTAGTTAAAAACCCTAATTGGACAAGAATATGCATAGGGAGGAAGAAAATAACCTAATTGATCATCCAATGACACAAACACACCTATTGGATGCACAAGATTGGTTAAAAACCCTAATTGGACAAGAATATGCCTAGGGAGGACGAAAATGACCTAATTGATCATCCAATGACACAAACACACCTATTGGATGCACAAGATTGGTTAAAAACCCTAATTGGACAAGAATATGCCTAGGGAGGACGAAAATGACCTAATTGATCATCCAATGACACAACACACCTATTGGCTGCACAAGATTGGTTAAAAACCCTAATTGGACAAGAATATGCCTAGGGAGGACGAAAATGACCTAATTGATCATCCAATGACACAAACACACCTATTGGATGCACAAGATTGGTTAAAAACCCTAATTGGACAAGAATATGCCTAGGGAGGACGAAAATGACCTAAATATTAATTCAATGACACAAATGAACTTATTGGATACACAAGATTGGTTAAAAACCCTAATTGGACAAGAATAAGCCTAGGGAGGACGAAAATGACCTAAATGTTAATCCCATGACACAACTCAACTTATTGGATGCACAAGATTGGTTAAAAATCCTAATTGGACAAGAATAAGCTTAGGGAGGACGAAAATGACCTAATTGATCATCCAATGACACAAACACACCTATTGGATACACAAGATTGGTTAAAAACCCTAATTGGACAAGAATATGCCTAGGGTGGACGAAAATGACCTAAATATTAATTCAATAACACAAACAAACTTATCGGATGCACAAGATTGGTTAAAAACCCTAATTGGACAAGAATAAGCCTAGGGAGGATGAAAATGACCTAATTGTTAATCCAATGACACAACTCAACTTATTGGATGCACAAGATTGGTTAAAAACCCTAATTGGACAAGAATAAGCCTAGGGAGGACGAAAATGACCTAATTGATCATCCAATGACACAAACACACCTATTGGATGCACAAGATTGGTTAAAAACCCTAATTGGACAAGAATATGCCTAGGGAGGACGAAAATGACCTAAATATTAATTCAATGAAACAAACAAACTTATTGGATGCACAAGATTGGTTAAAAACCCTAATTGGACAAGAATATGCCTATGGAGGACGAAAATGACCTAAATATTAATTCAAGGACACAAACAAAGTTATTGGATGCACAAGATTGGTTAAAAACCCTAATTGGACAAGAATAAGCCTAGGGAGGAGGAAAATGACGTAAATGTTAATCCAATGACACAACTCAACTTATTGGATGCACAAGATTGGTTAAAAACCCTAATTGGACAAGAATAAGCCTAGGGAGGACGAAAATGACCTAATTGATCATCCAATGACACAAACACACCTATTGGATGCACAAGATTGGTTAAAAACCCTAATTGGACAAGAATATGCCTAGGGAGGACGAAAATGATCTAATTGATCATCCAAGGACATAAACACACCTATTGGATGCACAAGATTGGTTAAAAATCCTAATTGGACAAGAATATGCCTAGGGAGGACGAATATGACCTAAATGTTAATCCAATTACACAAATGAACTTATTGGATGCACAAGATTGGTTAAAAAACCTAATTGGACAAGAATAAGCCTAGGGAGAACGAAAATGACTTAAATGTTAATCCAATGACACAACTCAACTTATTGGATGCACAAGATTGGTTAAAAACCCTAATTGGACAAGAATAAGCCTAGGGAGGACGAAAATAACCTAATTGATCATCCAATGACACAAACACACCTATTGGATGCACAAGATTGGTTAAAAACCCTAATTGGACAAGAATATGCCTAGGGAGGACGAAAATGACCTAAATGTTAATCCAATGACACAAATGAACTTATTGGATGCACAAGAATGGTTAAAAACCCTAATTGGATAAGAATAAGCCTAGGGAGGATGGAAATGACCTAAATGTTAATCCAATGACACAACTCAACTTATTGGATGCACAAGATTGGTTAAAAACCCTAATTGGACAAGAATAAGCCTATGGAGGACGAAAATAACCTAATTGATCATCCAATGACACAAACACACCTATTGGATGCACAAGATTGGTTAAAAACCCTAATTGGACAAGAATAAGCCTAGGGAGGACGAAAATGACCTAAATGTTAATCCAATGACACAACTCAACTTATGGGATGCACAAGATTGGTTAAAAACCCTAATTGGACAAGAATAAGCCTATGGAGGACGAAAATGACCTAATTGATCATCCAATGACACAAACACACATATTGGATGCACAAGATTGGTTAAAAACCCTAATTGGACAAGAATAAGCCTAGGGAGGACGAAAATGACCTAAATGTTAATCCAATGACACAACTCAACTTATGGGATGCACAAGATTGGTTAAAAACCCTAATTGGGCAAGAATAAGCCTAGGGAGGACGAAAATGACCTAATTGATCATCCAATGACACAAACACACCTATTGGATGCACAAGATTGGTTAAAAACCCTAATTGGACAAGAATATGCCTAGGGAGGACGAAAATGACCTAAATGTTAATCCAATGACACAAATGAACTTATTGGATGCACAAGATTTGTTAAAAACCCTAATTGGACAAGAATATGCCTAGGGAGGACGAAAATGACCTAATTGATCATCCAATAACACAAACACACCTATTGGATGCACAACATTGGTTAAAAATCCTAATTGGACAAGAATATGCCACGGGAGGTCGAAAATGACCTAAATATTAATTCAATGACACAAACAAAGTTATTGGATGCACAATATTGGTTAAAAACACTAATTGGACAAGAATAAGCCAAGGGAGGACGAAAATGACCTAATTGATCATCCAATGACACAAACACACCTATTGGATGCACAAGATTGGTTAAAAACCCTAATTGGACAAGAATATGCCTAGGGAGGACGAAAATGACCTAAATATTAATTTAATGACACAAAGAAAGTTATTGGATGCACAAGATTGGTTAAAAACCCTAATTGGACAAGAATAAGCCTAGGGAGGACGTAAATGACCTAATTGATCATCCAATGACACAAACACACCTATTGGATGCACAAGATTGGTTAAAAACCCTAACTGGACAAGAATATGCCTAGGGAGGACGAAAATGACCTAAATATTAATTCAATGACACAAACAAACTTATTGGATGCAAAAGATTGGTTAAAAACCCTAATTGGACAAGATAAGCCTAAGGAGGACGAAAATGACCTAAATGTTAATCCAATGACACAACTCAACTTATTGGATGCACAAAATTGGTTAAAAACCCTAATTGGGCAAGAATAAGCCTAGGGAGGACGAAAATGACCTAATTGATCATTCAATGACACAAACACACCTATTGGATGCACAAGATTGGTTAAAAACCTTAATTCGACAAGAATATGCCTAGGGAGGACGAAAATGACCTAAATGTTAATCCAATGACACAAATGAACTTATTGGATGCACAAGATTGGTTAAAAACCCTAATTGGACAAGAATAAGCCTAGGGAGAACGAAAATGACCTAATTGATCATCCAATGACACAAACACACCTATTGGAAGCACAAGATTGGTTAAAAACCCTAATTGGACAAGAATATGCCTAGGGAGGACGAAAATGACCTAAATGTTAATCTAATGACACAAATGAACTTATTGGAAGCACAAGATTGGTTAAAAACCCTAATTGGACAAGAATAAGCCTAGGGAGGACGAAAATGACCTAATTGATCATCCAATGACACAAACACACCTATTGGATGCACAAGATTGGTTAAAAACCCTAATTGGACAACAATATGCCTAGGGAGGACGAAAATGACCTAAATATTAATTCAATGACATAAACAAACTTATTGGATGCACAAGAATGGTTAAAAACCCTAATTGGACAAGAATAAGCCTTGGGAGAACGAAAATGACCTAATTGATCATCCAATGACACAAACACACCTATTGGAAGCACAAGATTGGTTAAAAACACGAATTGGACAAGAATATTCCTAGGGAGGACGAAAATGACCTAAATGTTAATCCAATGACAAAAATGAACTTATTGGATGCACAAGATTGGTTAAAAACCCTAAATGGACAAGAATAAGCCTAGGGAGGACGAAAATGACCTAATTGATCATCCAATGACACAAACACACCTATTGGATGCACAAGATTGGTTAAAAACCCTAATTGGACCAGAATATGCCTAGGGAGGAGGAAAATGACCTAAATATTAATTCAATGACGCAAACAAAGTTATTGGATGCACAAGATTGGTTAAAAACCCTAATTGGACAAGAATAAAATCTAGGGAGGACGAAAATGACCTAATTGATCATCCAATGACACAAACACACCTATTGGATGCACAAGATTGGTTAAAAACCCTAATTGGACAAGAATATGCCTAGGGAGGACGAAAATGACCTAAATGTTAATCCAATGACACAAATGAACTTATTGGTTGCACAAGATTGGTTAAAAACCCTAATTGGACAAGAATAAGCCTTGGGAGGATGAAAATGACCTAATTGATCATCCAATGACACAAACACACCTATTGGATGCACAAGACTGGTTAAAAACCCTAGTTGGACAAGAATATGCCTAGGAAGGACAAAAATGACCTAATTGATCATCCAATGACACAAATGAACTTATTGGATGCACAAGATTTGTTAAAAACCCTAATTGGACAAGAATAAGCCTAGGGAGGACGAAAATGACCTAATTGATCATCCAATGACACAAACACACCTATTGGATGCACAAGATTGGTTAAAAACCCTAATTGGACAAGAATATGCCTAGGGAGGACGAAAATGACCTAAATGTTAATCCAATGACACAAATGAACTTATTGGATGCACAAGATTGGTTAAAAACCCTAGTTGGACAAGAATATGCCTAGGAAGGACGAAAATGACCTAATTGATCATCCAATGACACAAATTAACTTATTGGATGCACAAGATTGGTTAAAAACCCTAATTGGACAAGAATAAGCCTAGGGAGGACGAAAATGACATCATTGATCATCCAATGACACAAACACACCTATTGGATGCACAAGATTGGTTAAAAACCCTAATTGGACAAGAATAAGCCTAGGGAGGACGAAAATGACCTAATTGATCATCCAATGACACAAACACACCTATTGGATGCACAAGATTGGTTAAAAACCCTAATTGGACAAGAATATGCCTAGGGAGGACGAAAATGACCTAAATATTAATTCAATGACACAACCAAAGTTATAGGATGCACAAGATTGGTTAAAAACCCTAATTTGACAAGAATAAGTCTAGGGAGGACGAAAATGACCTAATTGATCATCCAATGACACAAACACACCTATTGGATGCACAAGATTGGTTAAAAACCCTAATTAGACAAGAATAAGCCTAGGGAGGACGAAAATGACCTAATTGATCATCCAATGACACAAACACACCTATTGGATGCACAAGATTGGTTAAAAACCCTAATTGGACAAGAATATGCCTAGGGAGGACGAAAATGACCTAATAGATTATCCAATGACACAAACACACCTATTGGATGCACAAGATCGGTTAAAAACCCTAATTGGATAAGAATAAGCCTAGGGAGGACGAAAATGACCTAATTGATCATCCAATGACACAAACACACCTATTGGATGCACAAGATTGGTTAAAAACCCTAATTGGACAAGAATATGCCTAGGGAGGACGAAAATGACCTAATTGATCATCCAATGACACAAATGAACTTATTGGATGCACAAGATTAGTTAAAAACCCTAATTGGACAAGAATATGCCTAGGAAGGACGAAAATGACCTAATTGATCATCCAATGACACAAACACACCTATTGGATGCACAAGATTCGTTAAAAACCCTAATTAGACAAGAATATGCCTAGGGAGGACGAAAATTACCTAATTGATCATCCAATGAAACAAACACACCTATTGGATGCACAAGATTGGTTAAAAACTCTAATTGGACAAGAATATGCCTAGGGAGGACGAAAATGACCTAATTGATCATCCAATGACACAAACACACCTATTGGATGCACAAGATTGGTTAAAAACCCTAATTGGACAAGAATATGCCTAGGGAGGACGAAAATGACCTAATTGATCATCCAATGACACAAATGAACTTATTGGATGCACAAGATTAGTTAAAAACCTTAATTGGACAAGAATAAGCCTAGGAAGGACGAAAATAACCTAATTGATCATCTAATGACACGAACACACCTATTGGATGCACAAGATTGGTTAAAAACCCTAATTGGACAAGAATAAGCCTAGGGAGGACGAAAATGACCTAATTGATCATCCAATGACATAAACACACCTATTGGATGCACAAGATTGGTTAAAAACTGTAATTGGACAAGTATATGCCTAGGGAGGACGAAAATGACCTAATTGATCATCCAATGACACAAACACACCTATTGGATGCACAAGATTGGTTAAAAACCCTAATTGGACAAGAATATGCCTAGGGAGGACGAAAATGACCTAAATATTAATTCAATGACACAAACAAAGTTATTGGATGCACAAGATTGGTTAAAAACCCTAATTGGACAAGCATAAGCCTAGGGAGGACGAAAATGACCTAATTGATCATCCAATGACACAAACACACCTATTGGATGCACTAGATTGGTTAAAAACCCTAATTGGACAAGAATATGCCTAGGGAGGACGAAAATGACCTAAATGTAAATCCAATGACACAAATGAACTTATTGGATGCACAAGATTGGTTAAAAACCCTAATTGGACAAGAATAAGCATAGGGAGGACGAAAATGACCTAAATGTTAATCCAATGACACAACTCAACTTATTGGATGCACAAGATTGGTTAAAAACCTTAATTGGACAAGAATAAGCCTAGGTAGGACGAAAATGACCTAATCGATCATCCAATGACACAAACACACCTATTGGATGCACAAGATTGGTTAAAAACCCTAATTGGACAAGAATAAGACTAGGGAGGACGAAAATGACCTAATTGTTAATCCAATGACACAACTCAACTTATTGGACGCACAAGATTGGTTAAAAACCTTAATTGGACAAGAATAAGCCTAGGGAGGACGAAAATGACCTAATTGATCATCTAATGACACAAACACACCTATTGGATGCACAAGATCGGTTAAAACCCTTATTGGACAAGAATAAGCCAAGGGTGGACGAAAATGACCTAATTGATAATCCAATGACACAAACACACCTATTGGATGCACAAGATTGGTTAAAAACCCTAATTGGACAAGAATATGCCTAGGGAGGACGAAAATGACCTAATTGATCATCCAATGACACAAACACACCTATTGGATGCACAAGATTGGTTAAAAACCCTAATTGGACAAGAATAAGCCTAGGGAGGACGAAAATGACCTAAATGTTAATCCAATGACACAACTCAACTTATTGGATGCACAAGATTGGTTAAAAACCCTAATTGGACAAGAATAAGTCTAGGGAGGACGAAAATGAACTAATTGATCATCCAATGACACAAACACACCTATTGGATGCACAAGATTGGTTAAAAACCCTAATTGGACAAGAATAAGCCTAGGGAGGACGAAAATGACCTAAATGTTAATCCAATGACACAACTCAACTTATTGGATGCACAAGATTGGTTAAAACCCCTAATTAGACAAGAATATGCCTAGGGAGGACGAAAATGACCTAATTGATCATCCAATGACACAAACACACCTATTGGATGCACAAGATTGGTTAAAAACCCTAATTGGACAAGAATATGCCTAGGGAGGACGAAAATGACCTAATTGATCATCCAATGACACAAACACACCTATTGGATGCACAAGATTGGTTAAAAACATTAATTGGACAAGAATATTCCTTGGGAGGACGAAAATGACCTAAATATTAATTCAATGACACAAACAAACTTATCAGATGCAGAAGATTGGTTAAAAACACTAATTGGACAAGAATAAGCCTAGGGAGGACGAAAATGACCTAATTGATCATCCAATGACACAAACACACCTATTGGATGCACAAGATTGGTTAAAAACCCTAATTGGACAAGAATATGCCTAGGGAGGACGAAAATGACCTAAATGTTAATCCAATGACACAAATGAACTTATTGGATGCACAAGATTGGTTAAAAACCCTAATTGGACAAGAGTAAACATAGGGAGGATAAAAATGACCTAAATTTTAATCCAATGACACAACTCAACTTATTGGATGCACAAGATTGGTTAAAAACCCTAATTGGACAAGAATAAGCCTATGGAGGACGAAAATGACCTAATTGATCATCCAATGACACAAACACACCTATTGGATGCACAAGATTGGTTAAAAACCCAAGTTGGACAAGAATATGCCTATGGAGGACGAAAATGACCTAAATATTAATTCAATGACACAAACAAAGTTATTGGATGCACAAGATTGGTTAAAAACCCTAATTGGACAAGAATAAGCCTAGGGAGGACGAAAATGACCTAATTGATCATCCAATGACACAAGCACACCTATTGGATGCACAAGATTGGTTAAAAACCCTAATTGGACAAGAATAGGCCTAGGGAGGACGAAAACGACCTAATTGATCATCCAATGACACAAACACACCTATTAGATGCACAAGATTGGTTTAAAACCCTAGTTGGACAAGAATATGCCTAGTGAGGACGAAAATGACCTAATTGATCATCCAATGACACCAATGAACTTATTGGATGCACAAGATTGGTTAAAAACCCTAATTGGACAAGAATATGCCTAGGGAGGACGAAAATGACCTAATTGATCATCCAATGACACAAACACACCTATTGGATGCACAAGATTGGTTAAAAACCCTAATTGGACAAGAATATGCCTAGGGAGGACGAAAATGACCTAATTGATCATCCAATGACACAAACACACCTATTGGATGCACAAGATTGGTTAAAAACCCTAATTGGACAAGAATATGCCTAGGGAGGACGAAAATGACCTAAATATTAATTCAATGACACAAACAAAGTTATTGGATGCACAAGATTGGTTAAAAACCCTAATTGGACAAGAATAAGCCTAGGGAGGACAAAATGACCCAATTGATCATCCAATGACACAAACACACCTATTGGATGCACAAGATTGGTTAAAAACCCTAATTGGACAAGAATATGCCTAGGGACGACGAAAATGACCTAAATATTAATTCAATGACACAAACAAACTTATTGGATGCACAAGATTGGTTAAAACTCCTAATTGGACAAGAATAAGCCTAGGGAGGACGAAAATGACCTAAATATTAATTCAATGACACAAACAAACTTATTGGATGCACAAGATTGGGTAAAATTCCTAATTGGACAAGAATAAGCCTAGGGAGGACGAAAATGACCTAAATGTTAATCCAATGACACAACTCAACTTATTGGATGCACAAGATTGGTTAAAAACCCTAATTGGGCAAGAATAAGCCTAGGGAGGACGAAAATGACCTAATTGATCATCCAATGACACAAACACACCTATTGGATGCACAAGATTCGTTAAAAACCCTAATTGGACAAGAATATGCCTAGGGAGGACGAAAATGACCTAAATGTTAATTAAATGACACAAATGAACTTATTGGATGCACAAGATTGGGTAAAAACCCTAATTGGACAAGAATATGCCTAGGGAGGACGAAAATGACCTAAATATTAATTCAATGACACAAACAAACTTATTGGCTGCACAAGATTGGTTAAATACCCTAATTGGACAAGAATAAGCCTAGGGAGGACGAAAATAACCTAATTGATCATTCAATGACACAAACACACCTATTGGATGCACAAGATTGGTTAAAAACCCTAATTGGACAAGAATAAGCCTAGGGAGGACGAAAATGACCTAATTGATCATCCCATGACACAAACACACCTATTGGATGCACAAGATTGGTTAAAAACCCTAATTGGACAAGAATATGCCTAGGGAGGACGGATATGACCTAAATGTTAATCCAATGACACAAATGAACTTATTGGATGCACAAGATTGGTTAAAAACCCTAATTGGACAAGAATAAGCCTAGGGAGAACGAAAATGACCTAAATGTTAATCCGATGACACAACTCAACTTATTCGATGCACAAGATTGGTTAAAATCCCTAATTGGACAAGAATAAGCCTAGGGAGGACGAAAATGACCTAACTGATCATCCAATGACACAAACACACCTATTGGATGCACAAGATTGGTTAAAAACCCTAATTGGACAAGAATATGCCTAGGGAGGACGAAAATGACCTAATTGATCATCCAATGACACAAACACACCTATTGGATGCACAAGATTGGTTAAAAACCCTAATTGGACAAGAATATGCCTAGGGAGGACGAATATGACCTAAATGTTAATCCAATAACACAAATGAACTTATTGGATGGACAAGATTGGTTAAAAACCCTAATTGGACAAGAATAAGCCTAGGGAGAATGAAAATGACCTAAATGTTAATCCAATGACACAACTCAACTTATTGGATGCACAAGATTGGTTAAAAACCCTAATTGGACAAGAATAAGCCTACGGAGGACGAAAATAACCTAATTGATCATCCAATCAAACAAACACACCTATTGGATGCACAAGATTGGTTAAAAACCCTAATTGGACAAGAATATGCCTAGGAAGGACGAAAATGACCTAAATGTTAATCCAATGACACAAATGAACTTATTCGATGCACAAGATTGGTTAAAAACCCTAATTGGACAAGAATAAGCCTAGGGAGGACGAAAATGACCTAAATGCTAATCCAATGACACAACTCAACTTATTGGATGCACAAGATTGGTTAAAAACCCTAATTGGACAACAATAAGCCTAGGGAGGACGAAAATGACCTAATTGATCATCCAATGACACAAACACACCTATTGGATGCACAAGATTGGTTAAAAACCCTAATTGGACAAGAATAAGCCTAGGGAGGACGAAAATGACCTAATTGATCATCCAATGACACAAACACACCTATTGGATGCACAAGATTGGTTAAAAACCCTAATTGGACAAGAATATGCCTAGGGAGGACGAAAATGACCTAAATATTAATTCAATGACAAAAACAAACTTATTGGATACACAAGATTGGTTAAAAACCCTAATTGGACAAGAATAAGCCTAGGGAGGACAAAAATGACCTAATTGATCATCCAATGACACAAACACACCTATTGGATGCACAAGATTGGTTAAAAACCGTAATTGGACAAGAATAAGCCTAGGGAGGACGAAAATGACCTAATTGATCATCCAATGACACAAACACACCTATTGGATGCACAAGATTCGTTAAAAACCCTAATTGGACAAGAATATGCCTAGGGAGGACGAAAATGACCTAAATATTAATTCAATGAAACAAACAAACTTATTGGATGCACAAGATTGGTTAAAAACCCCAATTGGACAAGAATAAGCCTAGGGAGGACGAAAATGACCTAATTGATCATCCAATGACACAAACACACCTATTGGATGCACAAGATTGGTTAAAAACCCTAATTGGACAAGAATATGCCTAGGGAGGACGAAAATGACCTAAATATTAATTCAATGACACAAACAAAGTTATTGGATGCACAAGATTGGTTAAAAACCCTAATTGGACAAGAATAAGCCTAGGGAGGACCTAAATGACCTAATTGATCATCCAATGACACAAACACACCTATTGGATGCACAAGATTGGTTAAAAACCCTAATTGGACAAGAATATGCCTAGGGAGGACGAAAATGACCTAAATATTAATTCAATGACACAAACAAAGTTATTGGATGCACATGATTGGTTAAAAACCCTAATTGGACAAGAATATGCCTAGGGAGGACGAAAATGACCTAATTGATCATCCAATGACACAAACACACCTATTGGATGCACAAGATTGGTTAAAAACCCTAATTGGACAAGAATATGCCTAGGGAGGACGAAAATGACCTAAATATTCATCCAATGACACAAACACACCTATTGGATGCACAAGATTGGTTAAAAACCCTAATTGGACAAGAATATGCCTAGGGAGGACGAAAATGACCTAAATATTAATTCAATGACACAAACAAAGTTATTGGATGCACAAGATTGGTTAAATACCCTAATTTGACAAGAATAAGTCAAGGGAGGACGAAAATGACCTAATTGATCATCCAATGACACAAACACACCTATTGGATGCACAAGATTGGTTAAAAACCCTAATTGGACAAGAATATGCCTAGGGAGGACGAAAATGACCTAAATATTAATTCAATGACACAAACAAAGTTATTGGATGCTCAAGATTGGTTAAAAACCTTAATTGGACAAGAATAAGCCTAGGGAGGACGAAAATGACCTAAATATTAATTCAACGACACAAACAAAGTTATTGGATGCACAAGATTGGTTAAAAACCCTAATTGGACAAGAATAAGCCTAGGGAGGACGAAAATGACCTAATTGATCATCCAATGACACAAACACACCTATTGGATGCACAAGATTGGTTAAAAACCCTAATTGGACAAGAATATGCCTAGGGAGGACGAAAATGACCTAAATATTAATTCAATGACACAAACAAACTTATCGGATGCACAAGATTGGTTAAATACACTAATTGGACAAGAATAAGCCTAGGGAGGACGAAAATGACCTAATTGATCATCCAATGACACAAACACACCTATTAGATGCACAAGATTGGTTAAAAACCCTAATTGGACAAGAATATGCCTAGGGAGGACGAAAATGACCTAATTGATCATCCAATGACACAAACAAAACTATTGGATGCACAAGATTGGTTAAAAACCCTAATTGGACAAGAATATGCCTAGGGAGGACGAAAATGACCTAATTGATCATCCAATGACACAAACACACCTATTGGATGCACAAGATTGGTTAAAAACTCTACTTGGACAAGAATAAGCCTAGGGAGGACGAAAATGACCTAATTGATCATCCAATGACACAAACACACCTATTGAATGCACAAGATTGGTTAAAAACCCTAATTGGACAAGAATATGCCTAGGGAGGACGAAAATGACCTAATTTATCATCCATTGACACAAACACACCTATTGGATGCACAAGATTGTTTAAAAACCCTAATTGGACCAGAATAAGCCTTGGGAGGATGAAAATGACCTAATTGATCATCCAATGACACAAACACACCTATTGGATGCACAAGATTGGTTAAAAACCCTAATTGGACAAGAATATGCCTTGGGAGGACGAAAATGATCTAATTGATCATCCAATGACACAAACACACCTATTGGATGCACAAGATCGGTTAAAAATCCTAATTGGACAAGAATAAGCCTAGGGAGGACGAAAATGACCTAATTGATCATCCAATGACACAAACACACCTATTGAATGCACAAGATTGGTTAAAAACCCTAATTGGACAATAATATGCCTAAGGAGGACGAAAATGACCTAAATATTAATTCAATGACCCAAACAAAGTTATTGGATGCACAAGATTGGTTAAAAACTCTAATTGGACAAGAATAAGCCTAGGGAGGACGAAAATGACCTAATTGATCATCCAATGACACAAACACACCTATTGGATGCACAAGATTGGTTAAAAACCCTAATTGGACAAGAATAAGCCTAGGGAGGACGAAAATGACCTAAATGTTAATCCAATGACACAACTCAACTTATTGGATGCACAAGATTGGTTAGAAACCCTAACTGGACAAGAATAGGCCTAGGGAGGACGAAAATGACCTAATTGATCATCCAATGACACAAACACACCTATTGGATGCACAAGATTGGTTAAAAACCCTAATTGGACAAGAAAAAGCCTAGGGAGGACGAAAATGACCTAATTGATCATCCAATGACACAAACACACCTATTGGATGCACAAGATTGGTTAAAAACCCTAATTGGACAAGAATAAGCATAGGGAGGACGAAAATGACCTAATTGATCATGCAATGACACAAACACACCTATTGGATGCACAAGATTGGTTAAAAACCCTAATTGGACAAGAATATGCCTAGGGAGGACGAAAATGACCTAAATGTTAATCTAATGACACAAATGAACTTATTGGATGCACAAGATTGGGTAAAAACCCTAATTGGACAAGAATATGCCTAGGGAGGACGAAAATGACCTAAATATTAATTCAATGACACAAACAAACTTATTGGCTGCACAAGATTGGTTAAATACCCTAATTGGACAAGAATAAGCCTAGGGAGGACGAAAATAACCTAATTGATCATTCAATGACACAAACACACCTATTGGATGCACAAGATTGGTTAAAAACCCTAATTGGACAAGAATAAGCCTAGGGGGGCCGAAAATGACCTAATTGATCATCCAATGACACAAACACACCTATTGGATGCACAACATTGGTTAAAAACCCTAATTGGACAAGAATAAGTCTACGGAGGACGAAAATGACCTAATTGATCGTCCAATGACACAAACACACCTATTGGATTCACAAGATTGGTTAAAAACCCTAATTGGACAAGAATATGCTTATGGAGGACGAAAATGAACTAATTGATCATCCAATGACACAAACACGCCTATTGGAAGCACAAGATTGGTTAAAAACCCTAATTGGACAAGAATATGCCTTGGGAGGACGAAAATGACCTAATTGATCATCCAATGACACAAACACTGCTATTGGATGCACAAGATTGGTTAAAAACCCTAATTGGACAATAATATGCCTAGGGAGGACGAAAATGACCTAACTGATCATCCAATGACACAAACACACCTATTGGATGCACAAGATCGGTTAAAAACCCTAATTGGACAAGAATAAGCCTAGGGAGGACGAAAATGACCTAATTGATCATCCAATGACACAAACACACCTATTGGATGCACAAGATTGGTTAAAAACCCTAATTGGACAAGAATATGCCTAGAGAGGATGAAAATGATCTAATTGATCATCCAATGACACAAATGAACTTATTGGATGCACAAGATTAGTAAAAAACCCTAATTGGACAAGAATAAGCCTAGGGAAGACGAAAATAACCTAATTGATCATCCAATGACACAAACACACCTATTGGATGCACAAGATTGGTTAAAAACCCTAATTGGACAAGAATAAGCCTAGGGAGGACGAAAATGACCTAAATGTTAATCCAATGACACAACTCAACTTATTGGATGCAAAAGATTGGTTAAAAATCCTAATTGGACAAGAATAAGCCTAGGGAGGACGAAAATAACCTAATTGATCATCCAATGACACAAACACACCTATTGGATGCACAAGATTGGTTAAAAACCCTAATTGGACAAGAATATGCCTAGGGAGGACGAAAATGACCTAAATATTAATTCAATGACACAAACAAACTTATTGGATGCACAAGATTGGTTAAAACTCCTAATTGGACAAGAATAAGCCTAGGGAGGACAAAAATGACATAAAAGTTAATCCAATGACACAAATGAACTTATTGGATGCACAAGATTGGTTAAAAACCGTAATTGGACAAGAATATGCCTAGGGAGGACGAAAATGACCTAAATATTAATTCAATGACACAAACAAACTTATTGGATGCACAAGATTGGTTAAAACTCCTAATTGGACAAGAATAAGCCTAGGGAGGACGAAAATGACCTAAATGTTAATGCAATGATACAACTCAACTTATTGGATGCAAAAGATTGGTTAAAAACCCTAATTGGACAAGAATAAGCCTAGGGAGGACGAAAATAACCTAATTGATCATCCAATGACACAAACACACCTATTGAATGCACAAGATTGGTTAAAAACCCTAATTGGACAAGAATAAGCCTAGGGAGGACGAAAATAACCTTATTGATCATCCAATGACACAAACACACCTATTAGATGCACAAGATTGGTTAAAAACCCTAATTGGACAAGAATAAGCCTAGGGAGGACGAAAATGACCTAATTGATCATCCAATGACACAAACACACCTATTGGATTCACAAGATTGGTTAAAAACCCTAATTGGACAAGAATATGCCTAGGGAGGACGAAAATGACCTAAATATTAATTCAATGACACAAACACACCTATTGGAAGCACAAGATTGGTTAAAAACCCTAATTGGACAAGAATATGCCTAGGGAGGACGAAAATGACCTAAATGTTAATCCAATGACACAAATGAACTTATTGGATGCACAAGATTGGTTAAAAACCCTAATTGGACGAGAATAAGCCTAGGGAGGACGAAAATGACCTAATCGATCATCCAATGACACAAACACACCTATTGGATGCACAAGATTGGTTAAAAACCCTAATTGGACAAGAATATGCCTAGGGAGGACGAAAATGACCTAAATATTAATTCAATGACACAAATGAACTTATTGGATGCACAAGATTGGTTAAAAACCCTAATTGGACAAGAATATGCCTAGGGAGGACAAAAATGACCTAACTGTTAATCCAGTGACACAAATGAACTTATTGGATGCACAAGATTGGT